>MCJB01012374.1:0-19767 GCA_002018475.1 Nicotiana obtusifolia
AGATTTTAGGGCTGTGCTTGCTAGGTAGCCAAAAATTGAAGTAGGCGGTAATTTTGCAAAAACAGCCTTCCGGCGTCCTTTTGGAGACATTTGGTTATTTACGCACAGATGACCCTACCTAACCACTTTTACCTTTATATATTTTTTTTGACATTTTCCAAAGTAAAATTTCTTAAAAGAAGAAAGGGTATTTCTGGATATTTTTTTTTGATTTTCTTTAATATCATTTTTAAATTTTATTCGAAAGGAAACAATTTTGGGAATTTTTCAAAAGTAGAGAGAAAAAAAAATATTTTGATTGAATTTTGCTTTACTTTTTTCAAGAGAAATTTTTTTTTATTGCCCCCAAATTCCTAATATTTCACTAATTATAAAAACTCAAGAAAGAAAGTATATTTTTGATTTTTTTTTAGAAGCAAAAATGTTTTTTCGTTTTTTTTTTTGATTTTTTTTAATTTTAAAAATATTTTAAATCTTTTTATTTTATTTTATAAAAGAGTATATAAAATATATTAATTTGTTTTTTTTGATTTCTTGTAATAAAAAAAAAAGGAAAGAAAGTATTTTTTTGGATTTTTCGTTTATTTAGAAAGTTTTTTTTTTCCAAAAGTAAGAAAGAGAATATTTAGACTAGGAAAGTATAAAATAAACTATTTTAATGATTTTTCTCAATTTTATAAAAACAACCAAACATTAACTTAATCCTAAAAATGCAAAACAAAACTAAATGCCATGCCTACATATTTTAAAGTATTTTATTAATTAATTAATATTTAAGCAATTAAAACCTAATAAAATTCCTAAAATGGCTAATACTTAACTAAAAATTATTTAATGATTTTTATAAGGTAATTCGGGTACGGTAAAAATCACGTCTCACAATGAGAATTTCAGAAAAGTAACACTTATCCTAAGAAGTAAGGTCTGAAGATGAAGAGTGATGGTAGAGAATTATGAGAATGAGATAATGAATCTCTAAGGTGACTTTATATACTTATGGATAAAATTATAATTAAACTTATTGGATTATCAGTTAAACTGTTAATAAAATTAGACAAATCAAGACCCGAACAAATCGATAATCCAATAATCAAATAATACTAAATCGTTATTAACCTAATTATCCGATATCAATAACCAATGATACTTTTCAATTTGAGCTATCAATTTTACCCGATATATGCCAGCCCTACTTGCAAGTTTTTGATTTTTACCTTTTCTTGTTTAAGTAGAAAAAATGGGTGCTCCGCGAGCAATAATTCAGAACTGAAATGAAAATGGTCAAGTGAGCACATCTCTCTCTCTCTCTCTGGGTATGAGAATCAAGAATCAAATACCAATAACTTCGCTTGTGAGCGAGACAGATGCCTAAATTCGATTAAACATGAAAATTCAAATACTTTTCAATTTGTGTGCCGTAATTTTCGTCACACATGTGATGCACTTGAAAAGGACATACAGACTTAGGGGAGACTATAATACTAGGGAATAAATCAGCAAAAAGTCTTTTCCCTTCAAATCAAACTAAATTTGGGCACCGACGACGGTTCATATATACCAACTCTCAAGCTGGTTGCTCCCTTGAAATAACAGATTAAAAAATAACGTGTACCATATGGTAATATATATTAAAAGTAACTTCCTCTTGGGGGCAACATGCACAGGACTTCGAAATAAGAAAGACTATGACTAAATATATGGACATCAACAAATAATGCTTGGCTTGCAAGTTACAGCTACTGTCTAATGAGATCATGGACAATGATGTTTTGATCTTATTTTCCCTGTGATCTTTAATTCTACATTGTCGTTGTCATAGTTTTTTGACTTTCCATTGTTATTCTAGCGAGAGATCACTAGGCCTTTAACCTGTTTCATGCCATGTTCAAAAAGAAAAGAAAAAATTTAAAGAAAGAAAGATATATATGTTGATGTAAGAAGGAGAAACATTGTATACAAGTTGAAATTAAAGAAAGAATATATATATATATATATAAAAATAGATAGAGAGAGAAACATTGTATACATGTTAAAATTTGACATTATTTGTTAAATGATAGAGTATTACATAATCTAGTCACTTACAACTTAACTAATTAGTTACTGGTTAATCTCTATAAAGATTGATAGGATGGTGTATGTTATATTACGTAAACGGCCGCTTTAGGCCTCACAAATTTAGAGGCCCAAAAGCTACTCTTTTTATATGTAATATAATTATTATTGTACTTATTATTAAATAGTGATAAAAAAAATTTTCAACCACCTATATGTATGAGTCAAAATCTGTCTCTAAAATACTTAAGACAAGATGACATTAGCGAAACATTCCACGTCGCCACGTGTTGAAGTGGCTTAAAGAACAGTAAAAGTCGTGCTCGAAGAGTTAGGAAGGGTTAAAGACGAGGGGTCCTCAAGGATCAATGCGGAGGTCGAATACTCTTGACAGAGTCATAACGGCTAGTTTCTAGATAGGACGTTAAAGAGAATATTCTAGTGAATATTCTCTGTACTTGTACCATTAGGATTTTTAGGAACATGTTCCCTATAAATAGAAAGAGATAAAATGATAGGGGACATGAGATATTCATTTGTAAAATATACTTTGACTTTAAAGAGAGAATATGATCTTATTGCAAGCTTACAAAAGCAACATTTTCACTAAAATTCTTGCCAATATTTTTGTACTGGATTCAACAATAAGTCAGATATTCATAGGTTTGTCCATCATTCATTATTGTCAAAAAGAACATCCACTGATTTCATCCTTTCTCGGGTGACTCGTTCATTCTATTTACATAAATGCCATTTATTGCTGTTCATCGATATTTAATATCATATTGCTTCTGTTTGGGTTCTTAAATAATAACTATTGTACACTTTCTTAGCTTTTGGGACAGATCCACGTGCTATTTATCACAGTGCCGAGAATTTTGTCTTTAGGATATTAATATTAACTAAGATTAACCCTCATTTGTATAAATTTAATTAATTGAACCAAGATCTATATTTTTGGTCAAACAATTTGGCGCCATCTGTGGAGACTTCTTAGTTAGTTTTTTAGTTTCCTTTAGATCTATAACTAACGCAAGTTACTAACATCACAAACCTAAGATCTTTTTCTTTCTTTGTACGTACAAAACCTACATGACAGATAACCAAGGAGACAGGACAAAGGTAATGGGGAATCTCCCTAGCAACCTCATGAATGCTATCAATGAGAGCTGTGAAACCCTAGGCGAAGACGTGACGCCCACTGCCTCCCCTTGGCAGGAAAGGTCTCCTCCCCATTGTAGCATAAAAACCCAACGGAAAAGGGGCTTCCACGTCCACAGAAGAAAGGACACCACCAGCTGTGAAGAAGCTCCTCGAGGCGTGGCTGACTGATGCGCTGGTGAGCGTACTCAACAGGCCCTCTCCAGGTGTGATTACGGAAACCACAAGGGCATGCGCGATACAACGAGCAGATGAACAATGCGAATGGACGAACCCTCCAACGACAGGTATAACTCACAATATTACTGACAACGCCCTCGCTGCCGTTCTAAAGAGGATGGAAGAAATGGAGTATGAAAACAAAGCACTCCGAGACCAGATGAACGAACACCAAGAATGAGTCGACAAGATACTGGGCGCTCCTAAGCTGTTGCCAAAAAGGGATGCCGGTAGGTTCATAGAGCAACCGTATAACGATGATGCAACCCCCTATGCTATACCAAAGACCTTCAAAATGTCGCTCTACCTCAGGATATACGATGGAATGACCGATCCTGAGGATCATGTGACCCATTACGTCAACACCTTTTTTTAAAAGCAATGACCTCACCAAGGAACAAATGTCCTCTATTTTGCTGAAGAAGTTTGGCGAAACCCTTACGGGAAGGGCACTAACATGATATTCACAGCTACCAGCCCGCTCCATAGAAACTTTCGAGGAAATAGGCGATAAGTTCGTAATTGCCCATGCCGGAGCCAAGAAGGCCAAAGGAAGAGTAACGACATATTCACTATCAAGTAGTCATTGGGAGAGGGACTAAGGGACTTCCTCGCCCGATTCAACAGAGTAAGGATGACTCTACCAAACGTATCCAAAGGGATGGCGGTCGCAGCTTTCCAGAACGGGTTGAGTAGAGATGGTTCTAAAGTGACTAGAAAACTGTTGAGCCGATTGATGGAATATCCTCCAGCCACTTGGGACGAAATCCATAATGCTTATTGTGCCGAGGTCCAAACAGACGAAGACGACCTCAACGGACCAACTCACTGGCTAACCTTGGTACAAATCGAATTCAGAAAAGAACAAAGAGAGAACATCAAGACGAATCACCTAGTTTTGCGACCCAACATGGAACGACGCACCTTCCCCCCGCTATGAAGAAGGCCCATCTAGGCCAAGGACGGGGAATCACTGAAACGAAAGAGGTATGCCACATTTATTATCTGCTCACGATTTTTGTGTCACCTACATAAGTAGTCTACGCTTTTGAGAAACTCGGAATAAAGGTGAAGTGGCTGCCAAAGATGAGATCAAACCCGAACACTAGAAACTCCGACGCCCTCTATGAGTTCCACCAAGAACGTGGGCATAAAACAGAAGATTGCATCACCCTCAGACAAGAAGTCGTAAACATGTTGCGGCAGGGACACCTCAAGGATATATTAAGCGACAAGGGGAGAAACAACTTCCCCAGAGGACGTGAACACTAAGGACCGCCGAAGCCGCTATCACCAGCTCATACTGTCAACATGATCATCGGCGGCGGAAATGATGTCTCTATCAACGGCATGAAGTTCACCACCACTCAAAACCTCAAGTTCTATCACCCGCGAACGGTACGACGGACTCGAAGAAAGTATCATTTGATGAGTCGGATGCCGACGGTTTGACTTTTCCTCATAATGATGTCTTCGTTATTACTTTACGCAATTTAGATACCGATGTCAAACATACCATGGTGGACGATGGAATTGGAGCATGCATTATCCATCCCCAAGTCCTCACCCAAATGAGACTCGAGAATAAGTTAGTGTCGCGCTACATCACGCTAACCGGCTTTAATAATGCAGTTGAGCAGATGTCCAGGGAAATTACACTCCCCGTCTTGGCTGGCATCGTGATTTTGGAGATGACATTCCACATCATGGACCAGTCCACCACGTACAATGCCATAGTGACCATAGACATATTCCACGAGAGCCATCCCCTCCAGCATATACCAAGTAATTAAATTCCCAATACCATGGGGAATATTCAGCATACGGGGAGAACATCACGTGTCCCGGGAACGCTACCGCATTGCCTTTGACAGCACGGTAAGGAAAAAGAGACATAGCAATCAACAAGGTTGAGGTCGATGCAAGGAGAGACCGAGGACGTCATCATGGATCCCGAAATGGTCGAGGCTGCATATTCGACCATAGAAGACCTCGACCCCGTTCAATTAGACCTCAATGACCGTAGCAAGAAGGCCTATATCGGCTGCAAACTCCAAGAACCAGGTAAATTCAGTCAACTCTTAATAACTAATGCAAATTTGTTTGTCTTCAGCCATGCAGATATGCCGGAGATCCCAAGGGAAATCGCCACAGACAAATTCAACCCCGCCGTCAACAATGCAGTCCGTGAGGAGGTGGAAAAACTATTAGAGAACGGCTCCATCAGGTAGTCGAAGTACCCTAAGTGGATCGCCAACGCAGTGATGGTCAAAAAGAAAAACAGGAAATGGCGTATGTGCGTGGATTTCACAGACTTGAACAAAGCATGTCCAAGGGATTCGTTCCCATTATCCCATATCGACCAACTCATCGACGCAACAGCCGTGCATGAACTATTGAGTTTCTAGGACGCTTACTCAGGCTATAACCAGATTCTTATGGAGGAAGAAGACCAGGAAAGACCACGTTCATCATCCATCAAGGAACGTATTGTTATAGGGTCATGCCGTTTGGGCTGAAGAACGCGAGACCTACATATCAAAGATTGGTGACAACGATGTTCAAAGACCAGCTCGGCAAGATCATGGAAGTATATATAGATGACATATTGGTCAAGTCCGAAAGGGCAGAGGATCACATAGATCATTTAAAGGATGCTTTCGACATACTAAGACAGTACGGAATGAAACTAAACCCGGAGAAGTGCGCGTTTGGCGTAGCCTTAGGAAGGTTCTTGGGTTTTTTGGTGTTGCACCGGCGGATTGAGGTCAATCCAGACCAAATCAAAGCTATCTAGGGGATACCGTAGCTCTTGACTACCAAGAAGCAGGTCCAAAGATTGACTGACGAGTCGCCGCCCTATCGTGATTCATCTCGCGGTCGTCTGATAGATGTCACAAATTTTTTAGAGTACTCAAAAAGGACAACAACCTCGAATAGACTCCCTAGTGCGTCTAGGCTCTGCGAGAACTAAAGGTATACCTATCATCACCACCCCTACTTTCAAAACCCGAACCTGGGGAACAACTCCGTGTCTATCTAGCCGTCTCTGAACCAGTGGTAAATGCAGTCCTGGTCTGCAAAAATAAAGGTACGTAATCCCCCATGTATTACATTAGCGAAACACTCGTCGTCAAAAAATTAGCTCTGGCATTGGTTGTATCTTAATGAAAGCTTAAACCCTATTTCCAATGCTACCCCATCTCGATCATCACAACCTTTCCCTTGAGAGAATTTTGCATAAACCCGAGCTATTGGGTAGCTGGACAAGTGGGCCATCGAGCTATGCGAGCAAAATATCACATACCAACACAAATGGCAATAAAGTCGCAGGTGCTCGCCGACTTCGGTGCAAAAATAATGCCTGAAGTCGAAAAGAAAGCCGTCCAAGTTTCCCTCCAAACACAAGACCTCTGGGTCCTATACACCGATGGCGCATCCAACGCATCAGGGTCCGGACTGGGACTCGTACTTGAGGTCCCTACAGGCGAAGTAATTTGCCAGTCCATAAGGTGCCTGGATATGAATAATAATGAGGCCGAGTATGAGGCCGTAATTGCAGGGTTGAGGCTAGCACTCAAGTGTGGAGCTAAACGATTGAAACTCCGCGGTGATTCTCAACTCGTAGTCAACCAAGTCACATGGACTTTCAATATCAAGGAACATAGATTGCAAAAATACCTGACCGAGATCTGCAGGCTACTACTTGAGTTCGACGAATGCCAGCTCGACCAAATCCCACGGGCGCAGAATGCTGAAGCGGACAGCCTCGCCAAATTGGCCGCAGCTACCAAAAGCATCACAACTGGGGATAAAAGCGTAGTCCACCTCCTCAACTCATTACTAGGCCAAATCGAGGTAAGAATCATAAACTTAACTTGGGATTGGCGCAATCGTATTATCACCTATTTGGAGAACGGCACACTCCCAGATGACAAGAAAGAAGCCAAAAAACTAAGAATGCAAGTGGCCAGATACAGTCTCCTTCATAGCGACCTGTACAAGAGGATTTACAGCAGCCCTCTGGCGAAATGTTTGAGCCCGAACCAAACCCAACGCGTCCTCGAAGAAGTCCATAAAGTCCATTGCGGTGCTCACTACGGTAATCGAGCACTAGTCAGATGCCTCATACTGACGAGATACTATTGGCCCACCATGAAAAAAGACGCCGCAGACTTCGTGAGGAAATGCAAACAGTGCCAAAAGTACGCCCCAATGATTCACCAAGCAGGCGAACACCTCCACTCAGTCACCTCCCCCTGGCCGTTCATCAAATGAGAAATGGACATCGTGGGCCCCCTCCCAGCAGGGTGAGGTAATGTATGATTCCTTTTGGTTTTAACTGACTATTTCTCTAAATGGGTGGAAGTAGGAGCATTCGCCCAAATACGAGAACAAGAAGTAATCGCCTTTATATGGAGAAACATCATCTGCCTATTCGGGCTACCCAAGGAGATCAGTTGTGACAACGTACCCCAATTCACGAGAAAGAAAAATGTTGAATTCTTCGAGAAATGGCATATCAAGAGGATACTCTCAACCTCATATCACCTAGCTAGTAACGGGCAAGCAGAATCCTCCAACAAGTCCATACTAAACATCATGAAGAAAAAGCTCGAGGACGCCAACGTACTGTGGCCGGAAATACTACCAGAAGTACTATGGGCCTACCGAACAACTCCAAAGACGAGCAAGTCGAACTCGGAGAACCTAGCCTAAGGTACTCCCACGAAAGCAGTACGAGTAACAAAATGAGTAGAAGGCAGGAACTCGACGAAATCGATGAACGAAGAGATATGGCGTACATAAGAATGGTCGCCCAAAAACAACAAGCAGAATGCTATTAAACAAGAAAGCAAAGGTTTGGCCGCTTAAAGTGGGGGACTACGTGCTGAAAGCCAAAACTCAAGCGAGCAACGACCCCCGAGAAGGCAAGCTGGGAACAAACTGGGATGGTCCGTACAAAATCACAGCCAAAGAAAACAAGGGTTCATTACAAATAGAGGCAATGGAAGGAAAGCAACTGCCAAACAATTGGAACATCAGCCACCTCAAATACTTCAACTTCTAAGAGAAAAAGTGTCCCCTAAAACGTACTCTTTTTCCTTCACTTGAGTTTTGTCCCACTTGGGTTTTCTCAAGGAGGTTTTTAACGAGGCGGCAAAGGAAACACTTCGAGGCGAAGTATGCGAGGGAGAGACTGCTTGTTACTCTTTCATTGCCCGACTCCTCGATACTCTCCAAGTCGAACAATGAAGGGACTAGGTAGACTGGGATTGGAACTGGAACGCCAGCCAATACCCAAAATCTGTAACTCTCTCCAAGTATGTAGACAAACGTCGAAGTAATAAGAAACTTATGTTTATCAGAACACCTTCTGGTGTTAAGGTTATGTTCGAGCACGCTTGAATAATACCTACCGCCCCCAACCACGATTTAATATTAGGTTATGGTCGATGATACGCTCAAATTACACCTTAATAAATAGTGTAAGCGGTCAATGTCAAATATAATAACCCAACAAGGTTAGGGTCGAATCCTACAGGGGATAGGTGTGAAAAGTTTACTTGATTAGTGTATTACTCAACTACAGTCGTAATTCTCTTCAGTTAATCGTAACAAAAGTATGAACTGAGATTTGTTTTAAATTAAGTCTAATTGCAATAATGAGAATATTAATAATATGATTAAAGAAACCAAGGTTGTGTCCCCCTTAATGAAGTGTAATGCTATCGCTCCCAATATGATATATTTCTAACGGAAGAATCTTTTGATATGCATTTGATGTCTAATTGACTACCCAATATTTTTCAATAGTTGGATAACATTTCCTCTTTATGAATTTTCCAAATATAAAAGAGTTGTGATTAAGTACAATCAATTTATGCCAAATTAAAACCCACTTATTCCTAAGCGATTTTATTAAACGAGGTTTAAAGCGTTGAGTCTTTGATATTTACTTCTACCAAATTCTACCCCGCTTTCCCAAGCAAAAATGGAATTTAATGGCGTTTTGTAATGTTTGCAACCACCAATAATTGTTAAGGAATGAGAAGTAAATAAATATCAATCAACCGTTAAATATATATTCAATATCAAACACCCAACAACATCACACCCATTTAGGGTTCACAACCTTAGTGTTTAAAATTAGCTACTCATACTAAAATCTGAAATCAAAAGAATATTAATTGTTATGACGCTTACAAAGTAGAAGATTATTGACCCAAAAGCTTCCAAGAAATAAGAATTTTCAAGCCTTGTACTTTCTGCTTCAAAGTCTAACAAGATAGCCCCCACATAACCTTAGTAGACCTATTTATAGAGGCCCAAAAATCGAGGTAAGAATTCAGACTGATCTGCCCCGAAGTCAAAAACGCGACCGCATATCTGTCGTATAACAGAAATGTGGTCCGCAATTTTGACACGTCTGTCGCAGATTTCAACCCTAGGTTTGCCTTCATCGCATCCATGGTTTGCGGTCCGCATTGTAGAAATGCGACCGCATCTTGCATCGCGGTTTCTTCCTTCAGTAGACTTCGTGCTTGGTTTATGGTTGCTTCTGCGGCTCGCATACCAGTTATGCGATCGCAGATGCGATCGCATTTCTAACTCTGAACTTCGCCCAGGACTCTGCCTTGGTCTGCAATCTCCGTGTGCAATCTGCGGCTCGCATACCAGTTATGCGATCGCATATGCGACCACATTCTTAACGTGAAATTTTGCCCAGAAGTCTTTCTTGCTTTGCGATCTTGATGTGAAGTCTGCGGCTCGCATGTGATGTTTGCGATCGCATATTCACCTCTGCGATGCTTTTCTGCTCTTTCCTTGTCTTTGTGTGGCTTTTTGAACTCTTTTCCATGCTCTTAGGTCCTTACACTTCTTATACTGCAAAACACTAAAATCACATAAGTACCGAAGGAAATTGCATGTAAAACAAGTTAAAATCTAAGCAATTAGTATCAAAATGTGCCGAAATTCTCCGGCACATTAGTCGACCACGCTCGAATAATACCTATCAGCTCCCCGCCACGATTTAATACTAGGTTATGTTCGAGCACGCTCGAATAACACCTATCGGCCCCCGACCACGATTTAGTATACTAGGTTATGTTCGACCATGCTCGAATAACACCTATCGGCCCCCGGCCACGATTTAATTGTAGGTTATATTCAACCATGCTCGAATAACACCTATCGGCCCTGGCCACGATTTAATACGAGGTTATGTTCGACCACGCTCGGATAACACCTATCGGCCCCCGCCCACGATTTAATAGTAAGTTATGTTTGACCATGCTCGAACAACACCGATCGATCCTCGGCCGCTACTTAATAAAGGGTAAAGTTCGACCCAACTCGAACAACACCCCTCGGCCACGACATGGCAAAAGATCAAAATCAACCAAGTTCAAACAACACCTATCAGCCTATAGGCACACCTCACTTATATATAAACAAAAGGCGGACACAGTCCACGAATAACCGCCAACAGGGCTACGACCAACTAGGTGACAACGATAAGGAAAAGAACAGAAGTTGTAAACAATCAAACGACAAAGGAAAAGTACATGAACATAAAAAAAAAAAAATAACAAGTATGGAAGAAGGTAGGAAAAACAACTTAAGTTCCTATACAGAAAAATATGCAAAGTTCATTACAAGGGCTCCAAAAGAGGAAGACAAAATACAAAAAGAAATCTAAGAAAAAGGCTACTAGCCCTCTCCATCACAGGCCTCTGCGACCTCACCATCTCGATCCCCATCGCCATCGCCACCTTCGCCCTGAGGATAAGTTGTATAATACCAGGCATTCTTCTCGAGCCGGTCCACACCCACTTCCCCATCTCCTCATCGGCTTGAGGCATAGAGGGGTCGTATCCATAAGCGACTTGAGCTTCGTGAGCATTAACACGAGCATCTCCAAGGACAGCCTCATAAATGGACCGTGCCGCGTGCAAATCCCAGAACACATCTAACTGGGCCTTGGCAAGGATCCATTCTTCATATAACTCCTGAGGTACATTGGGAAAATCAGAAGCATGGGAAGAGGATGGTTGTGCAAGTAAGTGAGCCTTCTCGGCCTCCAAAGCGGTTAATCAATTATGAAGAATGGAGTTATCTTTCTCTAGCTCCCCCATCCTCTCCTCGAGCCTCTCTTCCTTAGCTCTCGCCGTTGATTGATCGTTCTCCCGCTCGGCTCGGAGAGTCCTATTCGCCAATTCAAGCATCTCCTTCTTCCTCTGAGCATCCAAACGAGAGGAATCCGCCTTCTCAAGATCCTTTTTCTTCTCGACAATCTCACTATTGAGGGCCTCCAGCTTAAGTCGGCACTCTTCTAACTGCCCTTGCAACTCGACCACTTGAGCTTGAAGGTCACTACATTGGGCCTTCACGCCCCTACTAACCTCAAGCTCCTCTTCCCTACTCCTCAACATCCTCAGCTCATCATCTTCTCTTTCAACTCGTCTCGAAGTGCATGTATGTCGCCACCTTCACAAAATCGCCTGCGGAGATCTCGATACTTGCCGCAATGCTTGAAGTACTTATATTTCAATTTTACAAAGATTTCTTTACGCCTCTTCTCCCTCCGGGCACTCTAGATCTCCAAAACCACCATCTGCAATCATAAAAAGGAAATAGAAGAAAGAAGTCAGAACCAAGGACGCCTTGAAAAACGGAAAAGGAAGTGATTGAAACACAAAAACTTACCCTAAAAGCAAGTCCAGCAATGCTCCTCGACAAAGCACCATCGTCTATTTCTCTTAAGGTCTTACCCTCTATTTCGGAACAGAGAGGGCCGAGGGTACGGACTATTTCTTTGGTGTTCACCAGCAGCTCACGATCCATGGGGATCGCGATAGTCCTCGCAGACCCCTCCAACCTTACCTCAAGCTTGGTAAGCCCTTCTTCCATCATCCTCAGGTTGTCTGCATCGACGTCAGAACCTGACTCATCGCCCTCGTCAACTATGATTTTGCCCCTCTCATTGGCAGGCAAGGAGGTATCTGCGATCGTTCGAGAAGTCGATGCCTCCTCCCGCCGTGAAGTGTCAGGAATGTTAGTAGCCGTCCCTTTAGTCTCCATCACCGCAGAAGGAAGAGACACATCCAGGTTAGCTCTCACCAAACTCATAGCCTCGGGACTCAGCTCGACATCATCTCCCACAAGTATGGTGCCATCTCACGCAGCGAAAAGTCCCCTTTCGCCGCATCAACGGCCCGGTGACTCCTTTACCGACATCTATGAACCTCCTCTTTTGAGGCAGGATATCTCCATCACTAGGCAAAGGCTCATCGTCCTCGTTGATGAGAGAGTATAGATGAGGAGTCGAAGTCTCCACGACCGAAACGGGAACAAAGTCGAATGCGGCGACAAGGGGAGTTGGAACAAAGATAGGATCAGCTGCGGTCGAAACAAGGTCGAAAAGTGAAGCTGTTAGTTGCCTTCCTCTTCCGGAACGATGGCGTGGGAGCTCTCGAACTCCTCGTAGACCCCCTGGCCGAAGCTAAGGAAAAACAGGAAAAGGGAAAATCAGCGAAGGAAAACGAGAAATGTAATCAAGGTGCTGATGGTAGAAAGAAAAATTACCTGCCGAGGGAGCAGACGGCCGAAATCCCAGTGAGAAGATCGACCAATCATGCACCCCCGTTGTATGGGGGAGGATCTGTCTAACCTAATTAGCGAGGTGGGTTATCATCTGAAGCGGCCAAATTGTAGCTGTAAAAAGGAGAAAATCGGTTAACCAACCGACAACGAAAAGAACACTGGAAACATGAAGTATATAATCTAATACGAGCACTCACGAGTAGGATTCCAAGCCTCGGGGAAGTCTGCGGCGGTGAACACTACATCTTCGGTCCTGACATAGAAGTAGTCGAGCTAGAAGTGCCGACTAGCTTTATTATCCATCCTCACCACCAAGCATTTTCCCCTGCGGTGGCGAAGATTCAGCAAGGTCTCTCAGTAAAAATAAGGGGCGAAGAGATGGACCAGGTGGCGCACTATGATGCCGACGCCGGCCAATTTAGCGAATTTCGTCAACATCATGGCCACCTTAAAAATATAAGGGGTGAGCTGCGCCGAGCGCATGTTGTAGTACCGGCATAAGTCTTCTATCAGCGGCGGTAATGGAAATGAGTACCCAATCAAGAACGGGTATGCGTAGAGGGTGTAGAAGTCAGGACGGTGTACCCGAACCTCGTCATCACCCGCAGGGATCAATTCTACATGACTCGGAAGGCCGAGTCTAACCTTGAGCGTGGTTAATTGCTCTTCCATCATCGCAGATTTAAACCGCTCCATCACCACTTCTGGCGCCTTATGGAAGTCCGATTTAGCATCTAGGTATCGGGGTACAATCTCTTCTACAGTGGGTAAACTTTCCTCCTCGGCGGCAGTTCCACCATCTTCCCCCTGATCGGGAAAAACAACATCTAAAGGAACAGAATGATCTTCCATATGAATATCTGACAATTGTGAAGCCATTTTTGCAGGGAAAAGATGGTGGAGCAAAAGAGAATGAATGTCGAAAACAATGGAGAGTTGAAAGGATTCTACGAGGAAGATAAAGGAGAAGCTATTGCTGAAGAAGAAGAAGAAGAAGAAAGAGGTTGGAAAAAGTTTCAAAATCAACGAACCTTTCCCTATTTATAAGGTTTGAAAGGCACCCGAATCGAAATGGCATGCCATGATTAGAGTGGGGATCGAAACCATAGAGCCAATCAAGGGTCGCCCTTAAATCAATGCAATACATCGGGAAACACCATCATTATGACACATGATGTCATGACGTTACTTCTTCTCTTGGACCAGATGGTTCGAACGCACTTCTCGGGAAATTCAAAGTATTCAAAATGTGCGGGCCTCAGAAGGCCACATTGCCCTGTCTCCGCGACCACGACCTACATAGCCAACTCGATAGAATCGCATCACAAACTACATTGTCCACTCATCGACCTTATCCCTAGGACGACCTAGATAAGCGGAAGGACTAACTGTATGGGTCAAAATCTGTCTCTAGATTACTTAAGTCAAGATGACATTAGCGAAACATTCCCAGGCCGCCATGTGTTGAAGTGGCTTAAAGAACAGTAAAGGTTGTGGTCGAAGAGTTAGCAAGGGTTAAAATCGAGGGGTCATCAAGGATCAAGGCCGAGGTCGAATACTCTACAGAATCATAACGACTAGTTTCTGGATAGGACATTAAAGAATATTTTAGTGGATATTCTCTGCACTTGTACTCTAGGAACATGTTCTCTATAAATAGAAAGATACACAATGATAGGGAACATGAAATATTCATTTGTAAAATATACTTTGACTTTAAAGAGAGAATCTGATCGTATTGCAAGCTTACAAAAGCAATCTTTCACTAAGATTCTTGCCAACACTTTTCTACTGGATCCGAGAATAACTCAGATATTCATAGGTTTGTCCATCATTCATCATTATTAGAAAGAACATCCACTGATTTCATCCGTTCTCGGGTGACTCGTTTGTTTTATTTACATAAATGTCATTTATTGTTGTTCATCACTATTTAATGCCATATTGCTTCTGTTTGGGTTCTTAAATATTAATTATTGTACACTTTCTTAGCTTTTGGGACAGATCCACGTGCTATTTATCACAGTGCTGAGAATTTCGTCTTTAGGATATTAATATTAACTAAGATTAACACTCATTTGTATAAATTTAATTAGTTGAACCAAGATCTATATTTTGGTCAAACACTATTGCTAACTTATCACCAATCGTTAATCACATAGTTTTATATTTTATGCTTTTTTTTTGAGTTGGTTGAGAAAATTCAAATGAAAGTAAAAGGCAATTAAATCTACAGTTACTTTCTAGTTCTTCTTACTCGAACTTGAATAAATTTTATTTACAACTGTAACATTGTAAGATATTTTCTTTCAAGGTCTTTGTAGATACGCTTCAAGCTAATTAGATTGTAAAAAGCTATAATTGATTTGTTTATCATCTTTGTAAATACAAATTCTCATATGGTTGTTACTTTGGAAGGCAATTGTATATAACGAGTTATATTGACGGACATGTGGGGAAAAAATTCAAAATTAAGCTTAATACACTCTTATTAAAGGTTAATAAAAATCAATAAACATTAAATAGATTGGTTATATCGTCAAGATTAAATTGCATTTCAAAAAGTAAAAAGAATAAAGATAAAAATATCTAAAATTATTAAACAAGTTTAAGGCCTCTTATTATGGCTTGACTTTAGGCCTCTAACGTTATTGAGCCACCTCTGGTTATACATAGATTAAAACGCACTATATAATTTCAATAGTTATGTATAGAACTTAAATTCGTTTGTTAATTAGATCGTTTCAGTTTACTTTTTAAGCGCAAATAGGGGAGTATTTTGCAACTGTCCATGACAGCACCGACCTTGTTGAATCATTGTATTACTTGTTAACTAATAAAAATATAAAATAAAGGTTGTACTTCGAGGATCTTAATATGTTGGATCGGTCCAAAATCACTTTGAACTCATGCAAATTACTACAAGTGTCTCTTTTTAGGGAATCAAGACAAAAATAACTCGTGCGATTAATAAAAGGGTGTGAGATCTAAGATTTTAATGTAGTAATGAGATGGGATTTTTAACTTCTCTTTTTCACCCCAAAAAAATGTTACTATATCTATGTAAAAGATCAAAAGTTGAGGATATTAAAACCAAAAAGGGAAATGCATTTTGTCAAGAGTAATTAGTCCACTTGTAAGCAGTAGATTTTTTTTATTTTAAGTGTCAAATTTTAAGGTTTTCGTAAATGTCACACGTGCTTAATAGCAATATGCAGCCCTGTTGATTCCTTTATTGTGGCAACATTTAGAGTGAATTTAAAGTTAAAAGTAGACATTTAATTTGGAGTAACCTTTACAAGATCTGTTTCCACAAAATTAAACGAGTGTCCTTTTCAGTGATGGTAAAACTGCAGCAATTTACTTAATTTCTGTTCCCAAACTTATTTTGGAATAAGATGGAAAGAGGATTCATCTTTTATGATCATTCCTACTTCTTTCTCTAACCAAACACAGAACAAGTATATACCCCTGCCTTAATTATGTGGAACCTTCACTTCATAATTCTACGTTGATTTTTTAATGGAAAAATAAACTTTAAATCAAATTCACATGGCTACAATTTCATGCACATTGCTCAAGCTTAATGCAAATTCATGTTGGTCTAAAGTGTCCAAAGGTACTTAGAATGATTAGACAACGTAGGAGGAGAACCATGCAATTACATAATTTAATTGTGCTTTTAAGCAGTGGTCCAAGAACGCCAATTAAACCGAACGAAACATACCAAAATCAGTTCGTTATTATTCTCAATCTTGTGTGACTTTAATTAGTACCATGTTGTTTTCGTAACTAGCCAAGTAAAGCCTCTTTCCTACTTCTGATTTTGTAATGGCTTTTTGCAACAATTTCGGAAACTGGCCAGACGCACTAGATTTTCTTTTCTCACATGGCTAGATCAATTCTGACCAATCAAATTTTCTGGCACTAATTGAGCGGGAGATTACAAGTTATAGTTTCTAACGAGAATTTATACCCGCGCAAATATTTGTACTATTTGACACTTGATTTAATCTGATGAGTAATATTTTTTTGTCCTAAAATTATTAAGTGGCTTTTTTTTATGTTGTCACTTGGCTTAATATGATATCTTTGCCTCTCCTTTTATGATATATAGATAATATAATATATATAATATATAGATACTACATTTAATATAAAACAGATAATATAGATTTTTTACTTCATCCAAAATATATATTTTTTATTTTTTTGTAAAAAGTGTATCAATATAGTGATTACTTTTTTCTACATTATATGGAATAAACAATTATATTTTTCTTCTATTTTATTTTCAATATAAAGTTTTGATACTTACAATTTTTACTTCGTCTAAAATATATGTTCTTTTATTATTTTGTATAAAATGTATCAATATTTTTAGAATTTTTTTTCTACATTATATAGAATAAGCAATTAGACTTTTCTTCGATTTTATTTTCAATACAAAGTTTTGATTTTTTTATATTTTTTACTATGTTGCTTGTAATCATTTCAAATTCAAATTAGACTTTTCTTCTATATTTATATTCAAAAAAAAAAAAAAATAACTAAAATTATTAATAATAAATAATGCATAATGTAATTTTCTTAAAATTTAAATTAAAAAAGAAACTAATTATTACCTAACCTAACTAATTTTGTCCTAAAATTGCCAAGTGAACTTTTATTATGCTGCCGCTTGGCTTAATATGGTGTTTTGCCTCTGCTATTATGTATAGATAGATTAAATTCAAATTCAAAAAGAATAACTAATTATTAATAATAAATAATGCATAATGTAATTTTTTTAAAATTTAAATTAAAAAAACTAATTATTACCTAACCTAACTAACGTTGTCCTAAAATTGCCAAGTGAATTTTTATTATGTTGTCACTTGACTTAATATGATGTCTTTGCCTCTCCTATTATATATAGATAAATTTTGTTCTTAATTGAGATATCAAAAAAATTATTACAATAAGACAGTTAAGTCGTTAAAGGGTCAAAACGCGAATAATATTATCACAAGTTCAAATGCCAATATTATATTCGTTTACTCTCTACTTCCAGGAGTAATGGTTATGTTAAAAGGTTAACTAAATGAGAATTACAAAGATTTAAATATTTAATAGATCAAGGTTTTGCTAGTTAGAAGTTGTTAGTTTAGGGTCATTTGTGTGCGTGTATGGCCATTTGGTATTCCCATTAAGATTAAGTTATAAACTTTGTTTGATTAAATTTCTGCCTTTCACATTTTCACAAATAAAATGTAGCTATTTAGACGTATGATCATATAATCTCAAAGTTCACCAACCCCAAAGGAAAAAAAAAGAAAAAAAGAAGAAGAAGGAACTAATTAATCGCATTACATTTTTTGGAAGTTCGTGTTTATACCAAATCAAATACAAGTAATTACTTTATCATGGTGATCAAGTGTGTGTGTGTATATATATATATATATATATATATATATATATATATAAAAGTATTTATTTTGCATTTATTAAATTGATTTCAACAAGGTATCGAATTAAGTTTTACTGTATAAAGTAGTTCTGAGTGATTTTTGTGTTTCAGTAGACGTATCGATTCCCACCTAGTAGAAATTATAAGATTTAGGGAAATACTACCAACAAAAAAAAAAAGAGTTTTATTTACCCTTAAAACGGATAACAATTGAATTTATACGCGATTTTAAGGATAAAATATGATTATGATGTTACGGTCAGGTTCGAATTTAAGCTGAACAGAAGCTTTTCCCTTGATCGGACCCTTAACTCGGAACCAACCGTGTATGAAGAACAACAATAAAATATGAACTTTGCAATAGCTAGAAAGCAGAAAAATGAACTTGTATTTTTTGGTTTGCGTGTTACAGTGTGTCCTGTTGAAAAAAAGCTTCTCCTTTATATAGTAGGAGAGTTTCACCCCTAGTACAATTCTAAAAAAGGTAAAAAAAAATCCTCATTTCTCGTCAATTATTGATCCGCTACCGACATCGGGCGAGATCTGCGCCGTGATATCCGATTGGGTGCGGAGATCACAGCCCTCTGTTAGTCGTGTACAACCGTTGGTCATGCTATCCAAGGTCTTGGAGCTCGTTCTGGGTTTGGGGAGTGTTGTCTTATCAGGCCTGGTGAAGAGTACCCCATTTGGGCCTTGATACAAAGAGTTCCCAGCGTCGATTTCAATCTCATATATTCATACCTTACTTCGTTTGATTCACCGGGAAATCGAGGTGTGCGCTAACCCTGATTTCACCGTATACAGATAGTCCTCTCATTTCTCAGAGAGTAGGTTTTCCAAAATGATGGGAAACGATAGATGAACCCCGATTCCTTCCTTCGTACGTTACGACCGAGATGACGAATAAGCCGAAACGTCCAATCAATCGCGTCGTTTTGACTTCGGACACGTGTTGATCATGGGCTGGTTGCCTTCGAATGTGAAACGTCACGTATTAATCACATTTTACCCCATAAAAGCTTCGACCTTTTGTACTTCTTTCACTTTCCGATCCTAGATTTTACCTTCGAATTTTCTAGCGGCTTTCAACTTTTTCAAACCTTCATATCTTCATCTCAGATCTTCAAATCTTCATATTTGTTCTTAAATTTCTAATCCAGATCCTCATTCCACCTTCAAACCTTTATACTCTTTTTTTCAAACCTTCATACTTTTCCTATATCACAATGGCTAAAATTTTCAAATCAGTTCCTCAGCAGGCTGCCCCTTCATCT
>MCJB01012374.1:19883-30240 GCA_002018475.1 Nicotiana obtusifolia
GGTAGCTACTCCCGAGGTAGCCCCGGAGCCCCCCCATGAAAAGCTTTATACTTGGGGCCTGTTCAATCGAATATTACTTCAAGGTCGAGAAGACCTCCGCCAAACAAGACCGAGGTGAAGGAGCATGGAGATATATATGCTCTGTTACCGAAGATACCCTTCCTATAGTCTGAGAGGACTGTTAGTCCCCGAGCCAACGGACAATATTACTACCCACGTGGAGGGTTATTTAAGTGTTTACCCTTACCCCTTCATGCTGGGCCCGGTAGACCTAGTAGTCCTGGCCTTTTGCAAGAGGTACGAGGTGTGCCTCGGGCAAATCCACCCGTCCCTTTGGACGATTGTGATCCTCCTACGCCATTTTGTGAACAACACCAAATCTCCTCGGTTCACCCTTAACCACCTACTCCGTCTGCACAGTACCCGAATTTTCCGAGGGAGACTAATCAAACTTATTCGCTGAGCCAGCAAGGCTCCTTTTTCGAGCATCGACGAGGATCGAGACCCAGGTTGGCAGGAGCATTTTTTCGGGTAAAAACTGAAGATCTGATCCCTCCAGAGTTTTTTCCATTCCCCCAGAAGTGGAATGCATCTCGTAAGTGTAGTCTTTCCTTAAATGTCAATTTTCCTTTATTTCTTCTCTCATCGCCAGTATTTATGGTTATGCAGCTGTTGCCCGTGTTCCCAATGCGGTCCCACAGCTCAAGGGTAGATCGAAGGAATCTGCAAGCAGATGTCATACTACGAGCGCGCGTGGCGCAAACTTTCGAAAGACAGATGGGAGGCATGTTCTCATGGTAAGGCTCTCCCCTGAATAGTTATTACTACGCCCCTAACTTACATAATGCTGATTTCTATTCCTTTCCCTCGCAAGTTTGCCTAAGACGACCGAACTTAGGCCACTAGATGGGAACGAGGATGCGTCCTTACCCATTGATCCCTCCGTTTTGGAACAGTCCGAAGCTTCCGCGGGGGAGAAGAAGAGGAAAAGAAAGTCCTTGGGGTCCCCGGATCCCGAGGCAAAGATAAAAAGGAGGGCGGCTATCCGGGATCGT
Source organism: Nicotiana obtusifolia (assembly GCA_002018475.1). NCBI lineage: Eukaryota > Viridiplantae > Streptophyta > Magnoliopsida > Solanales > Solanaceae > Nicotiana > Nicotiana obtusifolia. The sequence goes on from MCJB01012374.1 coordinate 20,939, forward strand.
AAGCCCAAGAAGAATACTAAGTCCAGGATACTCGACTCTGACTTCCTTCACCGGCTCAGGGATGAGCCCCAAGAAGATGATATCTTCGTCGCCCATGGATCGACCCCTGCCGGGGAGCAGGCGATGACCGAGGGAAGGGGTCACGAGGCCGATCCTCTCCCAATTCGAGAGGCCGAAGTGGAAACAAATGCTATGACCTCCCAAGAAACTGTTCCTATACTAAAGGAGGTGACTGATGTGATCGATATCATCAAGACGCCCTCCTATACCGAGTTCATGCTTGAAGTGGCCCAATCTGGTAAGGAAAAGTCACGCGAAGGAGTTTAGGATGCAGATGACCCTCTCCACTCCTTCGATGGCATGGATATGTCCACGTTGGAAGATTTTTTCTGGATGGCAACCTGGAGATCTCGAAGAAGGACGTACTCTCGGGAGCTGGCGGGCCGAGTTCGAGCCCAAACCGGTGAAGCAGTTTCCCGCATCGAGCATGGACCCCGGCCATAAGAGAACACTCATTCTTACTGTCCCAGAAGATTCTCGAGTTCTATCCGCTCCAGTGGGCGTAGCCAGCTACCTCTGATCCCTGGTGACCAAGGAGGACCAGGCAAAGATATATGAGGTGCGCACATCAAGTCTTTTCACCGAAGCGCAATAGGCGCTGAACTGGGTAAGACATCAACACTTTCACTCCCTTGTGAATTCCACTTAAGTTTTGATGTCTCTTACTGTTTTCGTTGTTTTACAGGCCTCGGTACTTCATCTTGAGAGCTTCCTTCAGTACCACTTGAAAATCAGCCAGCTCAAGTTTTAGATCAAAGAGCTGGTCCAAGAAGGACATGTACAAGCTTCTCAGTGAGCAACAGGACAGGGTCGTCAAAAGACCTCTAGGCTGAGCTAGACAAGGTTTAAAAGGAAGCTTCGACCCTGAAGCTGGAACATGCCGACCTGGTTGAAAAAGTAAAGGTCTTTGAAGCTGAAAACGAGGAGCTAGTCGTGGTGATTAACAACACAACCTCGTAGGTCCAACAGAAGATTGATCTAATTGACCAACTCCGAGCTGAGATAAACGAGGTTAAGGCCATGGCCGGAGGGTGGAAAGGAAGAGCGGACCTGCTGGCTTCGGAGAAGAAAACCGCAAAGGCAGGGCTGGCATTGGTTGAGAACCTGCTCTGGGTGGCGAAGGACAAAGCTGACAAATGGTCTTAGTTGAATGATGATCTTTTAGCACAACTGAGCTCGGCTATCGTAGAGCGAGATGCCCTCGATAGAGAATATGAGGCAATGAAGTTCAAATTGGGCATAACCTCCGGTAATGCCAAAGAAATAGTACCCCAATACAAGGCTGATATGGAGGCAGCCGAGACCCGCCTAAAGATAAAGGCTGAATATGTGAAGCGACTGTCCCCAACAGAGATCCCCGAAGAGATCCACGCCCGAGGTTTTGAATTGTCGGCCGATATTGAGGAAGCCAAAAAGCTCGAGGCCGAGGCAAAGGAGCTCTACGAGCCTAAGGGTGCCGAAGGCTCTGAGGGTTCCGACGGTTCTGGCGATGACTCAGGCCCCGGTGAAGACCAGGCATAGATACCTTAGTACCTTTTCAGTTTTTGTTTTCCCTCAAGTATATTTTTTTTCTATTTTGAGGCTGTTTTTATTGGACCTTTGTAAATATATTTCGGAATATATATGAAAATTTTTCTTTTTGGCAATATAGTGTCTTTACTTTTCCAGCATCTTTTAATGATTTCTATTCATGCAATGTTTTTTATGCTTTAGTATAGAATCAAATGTAGTTAGGGGCATTTATTTTTTGGAGGTCCGAATGGGTCCCGACTTCGATATAACTTTATTTGCTCGAGGCTTTGAAACCTCAGTGTGACCGGAGGTTTTCAAGATGCTTACGTGATTTTAGACAATGCTTTTGTCGAGGTAAACCTTTTAGCAGGTTTCGAGTTTTTATAAAGGCCTTACTTTTTTATTACGAGCTTCGGACGTCTCGGAGCTGTTTTTAGGATGGTCGTAGCCTTTTCTATTTGGGCATCGCCTAATAGGTTTGGTGCCTCCAGGATTTAGTGGCCTGGGCAGTCCGAACTATCTTCGAGCGACAGTCCTCGAGTAGGGGTGGCCCTTGGGCTCGATGGTCCCCTAGTAGGGGTAGCTCATGGGCTCGATAGTCCCCAAGTAAGGGTAGCCCGTAGGATCTTAGGATCCGGAATTGTAGAAGCATGAAAATGCATAATAGCAAGGCGGAACTTTATTTCATCTCGCAGTATGTAAATTACATGATCAAAAGTGCATAAAAACTTATATCATGGCTAAAGTGGACTATGTGAGCACGGTTCATACGACCGTTTGTCCTCTACTAACCACCAAGCCTTAGCTTCTAGCATACAAGGTTTTTCTTTTTTCCTTGCTAAAAACCTTAATCCGAGGATACTGGCCCCCAGTATTTAAGGTCGAGCTTGAGAGGGCTCGGATACTATTGATAAGATGTGAACAATCACTGACTCCGGTTTGAGATCGGTATTCGAATATAAGTTAGCACGTTTTACTGTTGCCTCGTTAAAAATCTTGCCGAAAAACCCATTTTGGGACAAACCCTAATAGTCACATCCAACCCTGGTTGTTTTCCTGAAAATGTTAGTCTGATTCATAACATGATTAAAAAGCAATTGAGTTCGTACCTTAGCAGTAGTACCGCTTTAAGTGTGTCGCGTTCCAGTTGTTCGGTAGTTGCACGTTGTTTCCTGCTTCGAGTTTGTATGAGCCTTTGCCAGTAATTCCGACAACTCGATATGGTCCTTCCCAATTCATTCCCAGCTTTTCCTCGTTCGGGTTCCGGGTGTGTAATGTTACTTTCCTCAACACAAAGTCCCCGATCTTGAAATATCGGAGGTTGGCTCTTCGGTTACAATATCTTTCTATTCGATGTTTTTGGACAGCCGACCGGACTAGGACGACCTCTTGCCTTTCATCAAATAGTTCTAGGTTCGTTATCATGGCCTCCCCGTTTGACTCTTCCATCGCATATTGGAACCTGAGGCTCGGTTCTCCTACTTCAATTGGTATTAAGGCTTCGGCGCCGTAGACCAACAAAAAAGGGGTGGCCCCAGTACTATACTTCGAGGTCGTACAGTATGCCCACAGGACTTCAGGCAGGATTTCCTTCCATTTTCCTTTGGCACCGGTCAACCTCTTTTTTAGGTTTTGAAGTATGGTCTTGTTTGTTGATTCCGCATGTCCGTTCCTACTAGGGTGGTAAGGCGTTGATAGTATCTTCTTAATCTTGTGATCTTCGAAAAATTTATTTACCTTGCTGCCAATAAATTGTTTCCCATTATCGCAAACGACCTCGGCTGGTATCCCGAATCGACATATTATGTGGTTCTAGATGAAGTCAATGACTTCTTTCTCCCTGACCTTTTTGAACACTCGAGCTTCGACCCATTTGGAAAAATAATGGGTCATGAATAGTATGCATTGAGCCTTACTGGGTGCCCACGGTAAGGGAGCGACGATGTCTATTCCTTAATTCATAAATGGCCACGGGGACAGGATTGAGTGGAGTAGCTCTCCCGATTGATGGATCATCGGTGCGTGTCTCTGGCAGTAATCGCATTTTCGTACGAAATCCTTCGCATCTTTATCCATTTCAGTCTAACAATTGCCTGCCTTGGTTATTTTCTGGACCAAAGATTCTACTCCCGAATGATTCCCGCAAGTGCCTTCATGAACTTCTCTCAAGGCGTATTCGGTATCTCCCGGCCCCAAGCATCTGGCTAGCGGGCCGTCGAACATTCTCCTGAACAATGTCCTTTCGACCAAGCTAAATTTGACAGTCTTGGTACACAGGGCTCACTATTCCATGGGATCCGAGGGTAATTTCCCAGTCTTCAAGTAGTCTATGTACTTGTTCCTCCAATCCAGGTCAAACTCGTTGAATTTACTTCGGCGTGGCCTTCTTCTATCACTGACTTCATGAGTTGTACGACTGTTCCTGAACTGAATTCATCGACATCGACCGATGACCCCAAGTTAGCCAGAGCATCAGCCTCGCTGTTTTGATCTCGAGGCACGTGTTGTAGGGTTCATTCCTTGAATTGATGCAGCGTTACCTATAATTTGTCTGAATACATTCGCATTTGTTCCTCTTTCACTTCGAACATCCCATTGATTTGACTTACCACGAGGAGGGAGTCGCACTTAGCTTCGATCACCTGGGCCCCAAGGCCTTCACCCAATTCAAGAACTGCAATCATGGCCTCATACTTGGCTCCATTGTTAGTTAATTTCACAGTTCTAATAGACTGCCTAACTACATTCCCTGTAGGTGGTTTCAGCACGATGCCGAGCCCGGACCCCTTTGCGTTCGAGGCACCATCCGTAAAAAAGGTCAGATTCCCGAGGCAGTCCCCGAGGTTAGCAATAATTCCCTTTTGACTTCGGGCTATGGCATGGGTAAAGTTGTCCACGATGTCTGCCAAAATTTGAGATTTTATGGCGGTTCAGGGTCGATACTCGATATGGTACCCGCTGATTTCGACGGCCCATTTGGCCAACCAGCCCAAGAGATCGAGTTTGTGCATGATGTTCCTCAGTGGATAAGAGGTTATGACACATATGGGGTGGGATTAAAAGTACGATTTTAAATTTATAAAGGCGCTTAGCAAAGCCAGCGCCAATTTTTCTAGGTGAGGGTATCTTGTTTCGACCCTGCTTAGAGTTCTACTGACGTAGTAATAGGAAACTAGGTACCTTCCTCTTCCCAGACTAAGACTCCACTTACCGCCACCTCAGAAACCTCCAAGTAAAGGTACAACTGTTCGTCCACTTTCGGAGTGTGGAGCAGGGGCGGACTCGATTAGTACCATTTGAGTTCTTCCTGAGCTTGTTGGCATTCTGGGGTCTAGGAAAAGTTATTCTTCTTCTTCAGTAGTGAGAAGAACCTATGGCTTTTTCTGAGGACCTCGATATGAACTGGCCCAGGGCAGCTATAAGCCCAGTCAGCCTCTGAACGGCCTTGGCGTATACCACGGTGATGTCTTCTATGGCTTTGATTTTGTCGGGATTGATCTTGATCCCTCGATTAGATACCATGAACTCGAGGAATTTTTCCGATCCAACCCCGAATGCGCACTTTTCTGAGTTTAGCTTCATATTGTATTTCTTTAATATGTAGAAGGTTTCCTATAAATATTCTAAACGGTCCCCTGCTTGCAGGGAGTTGACTAACATGTCGTCAATATAAAATTTTATTGATTTTCCAATTTGTTCTTCAAACATCATTTACTAGGCGTTGATAAGTGGCACCAGCGTTCTTTAATTCGAATGGCATTACGTTATAACAATAGGTGCCAAGTTTAGTGATAAAGGAAGTCTTTTCTTGATTGTCTCGGTCCATCCAAATTTGGTTGTACTCGGAATAGCATTGAGAAAGCTGAGTATCTCGTGCCAGGCCTTCGGGTCGATCATCCTATCGATGTTAGGCAAAGGAAAAGAATCCTTAGGGCATGCCTTGTTCAGATATTTGTAATCCACACTCATTTTTAGCTTATTTCTTTTTTTAGGTACTACTACTATGTTAGCTAACCAGTCCGAGTATTTAACTTCCCGAATGGATCCTATTTTAAGGAGTTCGTCCTTGATGAACACATGCCTGACCTCAGACTGTGGTCTCTTTTTTTTACTTAACCAGATAGAACTTCGGGTCCAAACTCAGCTTATGAGTGGTTACCTCCAGCGGGATCCCTGTCATGTCAAGATGAGACCAAGCGAAACAATCTACGTTAGCTATAAAAAATTCAATAAGTTTTTTCCTGAGCTCGGGAGTTAATCCCGTGACCAGGTATACCTTCCAATCTGGAAAGTGATTGATCAATATGACTTGCTCCAACTCCTCGACCATCGATTTGGTGGCATTGATATCATCAAGATCTATGAGTGATCTAGGAACTCCGTAATCATCCTCCTCGTCTACTCCTCGCTCTTCCGATTCAGTCGGGACCGATATCGGTGATTGCTATTTAATTTCTTCCTTCCTGGTCAACTCTATGTTCCTTGACTCGAGACCACGGGCACCGGGATTACCTTGTCGACTGCGAATGTTTCCTTTGCGGCCGGCTGCTCTCCATAGACCGTCTTGATTCCTCCTGGCGTAGGGAACTTCAGTGCCCGGTGTAAGGTTCAAGGTACCGCCCTCATGTTATGAACCCATGGCCTTCTGAATAGGGCGTTGTACCTCATGTCCCTTTCAATCACGTAGAATTTTGTCTCTTGGATCGTCCAGGCAATGTTCACTGGTAGGGTTATCTCCCCTTTAGTAGTTTTATATGCCATGTTAAATCCGTTCAACATCCGGACCGCCGAAACTATTTGGTCTTGTAACCCCAACTGCTCTTGACCATCGATCTGATAATGCTACCTGGATCAATCAATACACGTTTAACTCGAGATTTATTGATAAGTACAAATATTACCAGTGCATTATTATGAGGTTGTACGATGCCCTCGGCATCCTCGTCGCTGAACAAAATGGTTCACTCCGGGATGTAATCTTGGGTGCGCTTTTCCCTCATTACAGATACTTTAGTGCGCTTTATCATTGGCACTTGGGGGACATTGACCCCTTCAATGATCATGTTGATGACGTGCTGAGGTTCTTCTTATTTGGTCTGTTTGTTGGAGTCCCTGTTCCTGAAGTGGTTTTTTGCTCGATCTCTCATAAATTCTCGGAGGTTCCCATTATTAAACAACCGGGCAACTTCTTATCTCAATTGCCGATAGTCCTCGGTCCTGTGGCCATGAGTGCCATGATACTTACACATCATGTTAGGATCTCTCTAGGTAGGGTCGGACTGCAATAGTCGAGGCCACTTGGTTTCCTTGATGCACCCAATGGCTGATACGATGCTGGTAGCATCAAAGTTGAAGTTATACTCTGATAATCTTGGTGCTTCACTTCCCCCGAGTGGCCTGTCGAAATCATTTTTGCTCATCAGACCTCGGCTACTGGGCCCTCGATCACTTTTCTTTTCCTTCCTTGTGGGGTTACATCCGGACCCGTTTCCCCTTTGATCTGTGTTGTAGGGTTGATACCAATCTCGGACCGGTCTTGATTCATGGTCGATGACTCTCTTAGACCTGTCGTCGCCTCTGATGGCATAAACGGACCTAGAAGGAGCTCCGAGTTGGTCGTCCTTGACTATGAGTTTTGACTGGTACCTGTTGTGGACGTCGGCTCAAGTTACCGCCGGGTACTCTACCAAATTTTGTTTTAGCTGCTGCGAAGCAAAGGAGCTTGGGGGTTAAGTCCTTGAGTAAATGCCTGACCAGCCCAATCATCCGCAACCGGAGGCAGGTCCATCCGTTCCATTTGAAACCTTGACACGAACTCCCTGAGCATCTCCATTGACTCTTTGCTTAACCTTGAAAAGGTCTGATTTTCTGGTCTAGATCTTGATGGACCCGCCATGAACTTTCATAAAGTATCTGCAAGCATAGCGAACGAGTCAATGGAATTTGGAGGTAAGTTGTGGTACCATATTATTGCTCCTTTTGATAGAGTTTCCCCCAATTTCTTTAGTAACACTGACTCGATTTCATCGTCTTCCAAGTCATTGCCTTTGATAGCGCATGTGTAAAGGGTCACATGCTCATTCAAATTCATGGTTCCGTTATATTTTGGAATATCGGGCATACAAAATCTCTTTGGGATTGGCTTTGGTGCCGCGCTCGGAGGGAAAGACTTTTGGACAAATTTCTTGGAATTTGGTCCTTTCAATATCGGTGGTGCTCCCGGGATTTGATTGACCCTGGAATTATATGTCTCCACCTTCTTGTCATTGGCCTCAATTTTCTTTTCACCTAATTCCTCCCGCTTCGTTAATGCTTCAAGCATTTTCATTACTTTGGGTCTGACCCCGAACTCAGCTTCACCTGGTCTTTCGGTGATCTCATTTCTTCAAGTGTTTTCAGGATCGACTCTGCTGGGGACGCGACTTTGATTTTGCTGCTGCGCTATCGCCACCTGTTGAGCCTGCAACATTTCGAAGATTAACCATAGGCTAACCTCATTGCCTTCACCTTTGGGCGCTTCTCGAGCTGTTGGTCGGGCTCCTCCACGAACGCTGTTCTGGGGATCGATTGGCAGGTTGATGTCGATGGTCACTTGTGAGTTAGCATCGACTAGGTCGCAACTGGGACTCCGTTGGGATCAGCAGGAGGCACTTCGTTGCTAGACACCAGATTGTTGTTTTCGCCATGATGGCCAGACTCAGCCTCAACATTCAAATGAGCAGACTAAGAATTTGACATTTTTAAGCTGACCTGAAATTGAGACCTTAAAGAACAAGCGTAAAATAGAGTGCGTTATGGAGATTTATATCAAATCACCACTATTATCCTTAGCCGCACGGTAGGTGCCAAACTGTTTACCTTTAAAATAGATAACAATTGAATTTATACATGATTTTAAGGATATGTGGATTGATTCAACACAAACAATCAAGAATGTTAGATAAACGAGTTAATTACAAAATGAATAATCAAACCAATTGTAATATTACGGTCGGATTCGAATTTAAGCTGAACATAAGCTTTACCCTTCGGACCCTTAACTCGGAGCCAACCGTGTGTGCGCTAACCTCGATTTCACCCGTATACAAGTTTAAATTAAGGTTGTTTAGAAGCATTTCCAAATGACACGTCCATTACTGTTGTTCGTCTGATTTTCAACTAGAATCAAGGTTCGTTGCACTTGGTACTTATTAAATTAACCCTTGAGATTTTTAAAATTAAAGGACTTCTGTTGAATTTTAGTTTTACAAGTAATAATAAGAGAAGTTGCTTTGATATTTTTAAGGAAGTGTGGAACTATAATAAAACTAGTGAAATTCGAATATGCAAGTAGAGTGATGAAAATTTGGGAAGGATGGATAGATTCTCTGCATGTAGGCACTTCAATTCGCACTGTTCGATTCACCTGTTTTAATTTAGGAGATGATTTCTATGAAAACTTCCACAGTCCAATAGCCCAACAATCAACAGTCTTAAAAAAAATAATTTAAAAAAAAAAACTTTTGACGGTAACACTAGAGGTAAACAAAACGTATTTTCCTTTAGAGGAGAAAAGGAATATGAAAACAAGAATATGAGAACATCTGGAGTACCTCCTAGGGATGAGATTATATTTAGGTAGGTGAAGTAGCCAAAAATGTCAGAGTTGAGTGGTAATTTAATCATAAAATTGTTACAAGAACGTTCAATTCTTACTAAAGGCCTTCCTTTCTCTTTATACCCTCCCCCCC
>MCJB01012374.1:30260-56213 GCA_002018475.1 Nicotiana obtusifolia
CCCCCCCCCTCTCCACACACAAAAAACATTCTTCCTACCATAACAAATGGTAACAAATAAAAAATTCTTACCTTAGTGCCAAAAAACATTCGGACCAAATAAGCTTAATAAAAGGCAAATATGAGATTTGTCCATCAATAAAATTAGATTGATGAGAAAAAATTATCTATTTTATATTGATCTTCCGAAATTATCTTATTTTATTGACCAATACATCATACTCTTGGGTTTGTATGATTTTATTACGTCGGAGGTTTAAAAAGTCTAAGTAAAAAAGAAGAAACTGTTAGGCATTTTAATTTAGAGGAATTTTCAAAAATCACTATTGTTTAGTGGCTATTAACTTCCTATAACTACCATATACATAATTACTTCCTATAATTACTATTCAGTTATTACGGTAGTGTATTCGCTGTATTCTCGCTATTGTATCCATGAATATAGTAGCAAAAGTCGCCTGAAAAACAGAGGGGTTACAGTTGTACGCGATTGTATTCACATGTATTCGCGCCATGTATTCATGAATACAGTAACGACAATCACCTTAAAAATAGGTTTGTCCGGCTGTCTAATAACAGAAATAGGATCAATTAACGTGATACACTCCTAATATAACTCAACAAAATCAATTCTAACATGCCTCATTATCAACCCAATTAATTAGAATAATTTTTTAGTTGTTTTTAACTTTTGTATTTAGTGTATTTCAATATTTAATTTTTATTATTGCATTCATTAGATTCAATGCTTGTATTTACTGTATTCGCTATTTTATATTCTGTGTATTCAAATGTATTTGTATAACAATATTTTAGCTATTCTTAATACATGTTATTACAGCCGTATTCAATATCAGTTTATTTTACTGTATTTCGCTGTATTTTAAAATTAAATGTATTCACTGTGTATATTCTGTTTTATTTTAATGTTTGTATTCAGTGTATTTCAATGTTTATATCCTGTATTCATGCACAACTGTATTCAACTGTATTAAAATAATACAGACCTTCGAAATACATAAATACAAGCAAAAAAAATATTTATACAAAAATACAATGTGGTTGAGTGAATTTGTACAAAATACTGTATTGTATCATTATATGTGACTAAATAGCAAAGAAGAGAAGAAAGTTTGTCGGAGATGGTGTTTTCTAGCCAAGAGGAGAAGAAAGTTCGTCGGATTCGTACAACAAATCTCTGATAAGAGTTTATCACATTGCTCCTTTCCCTTCGAAAAATTCACTATTTTTTGTTTTCTGCCTGCGTTCTACTCTACTCTAATGTGTCATCGCCATCAATTGGCGTGTATCTTGAGTTACTCGAAAAAAGAGAGATTCTAATGTCTCGTCGGCCATTTATACTAGGGCATCAATACTAGTGCGTGTATCTTGAGTTGCTCGAAGAAAGAGAGATTCTAATGTCTCGTCGGCCATCTATACTAGGGCGTGTATCTTGAGTTGCTCGAAAAGAGAGAGAAAGAAGAAAAATTCCGAGAGAGAATTGTCTGTTAATTGAAAGAAAGAGAGGAAAAACATAAATATCGTATTTCATGCCTCAATGGTAGTATATATCATAAGTACCTATTTTGCTATAACATATAAAAAATATCTATAAAAAATAATATTTATAATATGATTTTGGTTTATGATAAATATGGTGTATACCTTTGATACAGAGATAAAATTTCCTTTTTAAGTTGAGGCCGTGCATGTCTCTAAACATTATATTATACCTTGGAACTTTTGCTAATAGTTTCGTGATTCGACTAGCGAAGGAAGAGGTTTCCTTGTATGGCACGTCGTTTTTGGGGGCCTATTTAAACTCTATAAATACTTGGCCTTTTCCCACCTCCATTTACTTTTTCCTAATTAATTTCCTATCGTTTTTTCTCTCCCTCTCCTTAATTTCCTTCTTAATTTTCCGTTACATCTATACTCCATTCTTAGGGTTTTCTCATTTCTTGGTACATTCATTTCTTTCTCTTTCTCTCCTTCCATCTTCTTTCATTTCCCATAAGGAACAAATTTCTTCATTTTCATTTTATTTTTAAAATCTGCATGCTTTTGTTTCTTCTTTTAGTTCATGACTTTGGTTTCTAACAATTCTTCTTGGCGTTCTAATTAGATAATCCACAATTGGTGTTTCTGGATTCAGGATTTGGAAATTCACATTTTCTTGAGCTCTTTTAACCAGGTATTTAATTTGATGTCGTGTAGCTACAATATTTCTTTTCTTTCTGAATTCAAGTGACCTTTTCTCATGCATTTCTATTAGATTTCCCCATAAGTATCTTCATTTGGAACCTCGTAATTTTCCCTTTTCGAAAATTCTTGCATCTTTCGTACCTTTAATTAACGATGATGGCGTACGTTTCTGCGTAGCTTATTTAATTGAGTTAAATACCCTAAAATCTGCCTAAGTTATATACTTTTGTCAGGTGCTTACCTAAACTATCGTATGTTCCCGAAAAGCCCCTGAACTATATCCTCTTTTGTAATAAAATCCCCTCGTCGCTTACATGGCATTATGTGTGTAATAAATCGTCCAAGAGCATGTGAATGCTAAAAAAAAAAGCCATTAAAATGACGTGTCTAACCGCTAATTAGCCCTTCTTTTTTAAAATTTATATTTCTTTTTATTTTCTCCTCTTTTTCTTTATATTTCGCCTTCCATCCTCTCTTTTTTTTTTTAATCTTTCTTCTCCATTTTTTCACCTTTCTTCATTTGAATCCATTTGGAATTCTCTCTCTTATTATTTCTGATTTTATTTCTTATCTTTCTTGTTTTTAGATTAAGATAAACAAATATTCACATAGATTGCAAATTTGAAAATAATTTGGAAAGTGTATTACACACTGGTAAGAATGCGATGAGGGGGTTTTATTATGAAGGGGATATAGTTCAGGAGGTTTTCGGGTACAGGTGATAGTTTAGGTACGTAACTGACAAAAATTATATAGTTTAGGTGGGTTTTGGTGTATTAACTCTATATAAATTGACCGATTAAATTTCTGTCTTTTGTACGATCATTAACCATATAGTAGTACCATACTATGTTTTATCGGCTAATATTAATTTGACAGCACATAATCCTTGAATTCATTGTTATATGATTTAAGTTATTTAATTCTATTGGTTGCTGCAAGATGTTGAAATCTTTGATTATGGGTCAATTTCAGAGTGGATTTAAGTTATATACATTGACAATGTAAAAAAGTTTCGCAAATCACACTATTATTGTAATTTAACTTATTAATTATATTAGGTTACTTGCTTTACCAAGTTATTAATTAATGTTGATAATAAAGATTTAACTATAATTATCTTATAAGTGAACTAATTAAATTAATATCTTTTATATGTCATGTTTTAGCGGGGAAAATGGAACTACCCTTAAATATAAAGTCAGCTGATTCTTATTCACGCCCTCCGATGTGTACTGTACATTTCTCAAATATTCTTTCAAGTCAAAATGGCATTTGGAGTTTCAATAGGCCAACTGCAGGGAGTTTAAATTTTTTTTACGTGGTAGACAACAATCTTTACAGTTAAATACTAACGGTTTTATAGTTTCATATCTTGCCAGGTATTTTTCCCATTCATTTTTATTTATTGTTTTTGGTCAGGGATTCTTATGAGCCATGCTTAAATTTATCAGCTTCTCCTAATTTTCGTGGCTGAATTGGTGTAAATAAAGTTGTAGAGAGGTTTAGTTCAATAAAGTTTCGTCCCATTAAAGGCAAAGAGTATTAATAACCAGCTTTAAGCTTTGTGGCTAGTAGTACAAATGTACAATGTTTGTCACAACCATAATATTTGCCTTTTTCCTTTTGATGGGAAAAATGGAAGGCCTCTAAATTTAGTGAAGGATGCAGGAATCCTAAATGTTTGTGGTTTCCTTGTGCTTTTCATGAATATGAGTGAAAGTCGGAAAGTTTTGTTTGTTCTGTAAGGGGTCGTTTGATTGGGAAATAAGTTATCTCAGGATTAGTTATCTCGGGATAATTATTCCTCCCCCCATAGGGATAAAAATAACACTACAATCTCAGGATAACTAATTCCGAGATTAGTTATACCGTGATTTTATCCCAACCAAACCTGAGATAAACTCATCTCAAATTTAATCCCGGAATTAATTATCCCTTGTACCAAACGAGCCCTTAGGTATCTTAGGTGAAAAAGTCTGAAATGCACCTTATCTTGTTCCACATTCAATGTATAGGTTTAGACATGTGGTTCTAAGTTTAGAGTGTGAGTTCTGAAATATAGTCAGCTCTATCTATACCTATATCTATACTTGTCTTCACACACACGCGCAAAGCCGATATATAGGATTTTAGCGGATAATTGTGAGTTCTTCTGAACCAACAGAATTTCTCTGGATCATACACTAAATGTATACATATATCCTTTCGAGGGAATTGAGTCTCTTGAGTTTCGATTACTAGATAAACAATTGGATACATTTCAATTAATGGTTATTTATACTCTTTGCCTTTTGGTTCAAAATCCTGAAAGACTATAATCTTTTTTTATGAAAATTTATAGAGATAATTGTCCAAGAGATATCCTGATTATTAGGCTTCTGCCACTTTTCAGTGTAAGATCAATCTCATAGAATGATCCTTTTACCATTAGAAGGTCCACCTATAAGAACAGATAACCAATAAAACTGGTCAATTGGTGAGAAAGAAATTTATATCTACTTGATATAATAGCCGCAACTACCGTTCTGATAGAAATGGAACCTTTCACACCCTTTGAAATTAATCTTGCTTCCATATTGACGTAAGGATTGTGGCGCAATACTTTTCCTCTATTGATATTACTTACATGATTCCTTTGCTAATAGTACAAGATTCCTTTTTGTTTATATGCTCCATGTTGAGTGTTACTATAACTTTGTTTAGTCAATACTTTTTCCTCCAATGGGTTTCCAGATTTAAGGTAAAACCATGACATGTATAGGTTGTTTTCTTCCCTCCTGGTAGGAAAACGCAGAGGCCTATGACTAATATCAAATTCTGAACCAAAAATGTTGCGGCTCTGGAAATGAGGTACTTGCACTGATGGATTTATATAATTGGCTCAATGACACCACTATTTTGAGAATCTTGGCGCATGAAAATTGTGATTGACCAGATTTCAGGAAGCCTAAGTTTGATGGACAGCATATCCAGCAGCAGCGAGAAGAAAAAATTAAAGAGGTGGTTTTTCGCTGACAAAAGGGTGGGATAGAAAGATTAGGTACTCCATACACCTACTAATACTCAGTGGTCTTCTACATAGCGAAATAAAATCAGTAAATTCTGAGACATTCAATGGACTTGAATTCAGCGAATGCTTCTCCTGTTCTTACGGATCCTTCACTGATAAACAAGTCTACATTTCGGATCTGTTCAAATTTATTGCCTTATTCACAATCGGGGCCTCCAATCTCCACTAGCGTGCTAATGATTCCGAGAAAAAAGCCAGGGAAGCTTGATGATGTTCGTTCTAATGGTTGGCTTGATGCAATGAAGTCTTCTTCGCCTCCTAGTAAGAAGGTTCAAAAGGAAGTAGACATCGAGGATTTCTCAGATGATGCTGATATTGTTTACTGCTCTTGGATGGTGTGTTAAGACAATTTATTGCTTTTCTAAATTTTGCACACTTGTCTATCTGCCTAGGCAGAGTGAATGTCAAATACCTTATAATCAACCGTCTCTTTTCCTGTTATTTGTTTGCAGTTCAAGTATCCATCAGCTCTTAACTCCTTTCAGCAAATTGTTAGCCATGCAAAGAATAAACAGATTGTTATCTTTTTAGACTATGATGGGACTCTTTCTCCTATTGTTGATGACCCTGACCGAGCTTTTATCTCCGCTGATGTAAGTATTTCCTTCTTGCAACAGAGAAGCTTAAATGCAGATGTTCACGCATTAATGAAAAGAAATTACACATTGTGCAGATGCGTTCAGCTGTCAGGGATGTTGCCAAGTATTTCCCAACAGCCGTCATCAGTGGAAGAAGCCGTGATAAGGTAAAATTCTTACATTAACCAGTAATTCATGTATTGTTAGTTGTTTACACCATCTACTTTCTGAACCTATCTTTTCGTTTTCAGCAATGTGACTTACGTCAATCCTGTTTCAGGTTTATCAGTTGGTAGGATTAACTGAACTCTATTATGCTGGTAGTCATGGTATGGACATCATGCTTCCAATTAGAAATGAGTTGTGCACTAATGGTTCACTTATTAAATATACTGACCAGCAGGTATTACAATTTTATATTTGAGAGTCGTCACCTTCATCCATTGCCTAGTAAAGACTGACATTTTATCTTTTTTTTTACTCATTTCTACCTTACTTTCTAATAACTAGTTCTACTTTATGTTTTGAGCAGGGCAAGGAAGTTAATCTATTCCAGCCTGCTCGTGAATTCTTGCCTATGATTGACGAGGTGTTTTACTTGTTTCTCTAAGCCTTGCAAATAAGTAGTGATTGGCACCAAATGAAAAAAAAAGGATTTATAGACTTGAACTGAATGAGCTAGACTATTTTGCAGGTTTTTAGAACCCTTGTCGATAAAACGAAGGAAGTAAAAGGTACAAAAGTTGAGAACCACAAGTTTTGTGCCTCTGTACATTACCGTAACGTAGATGAGAATGTGAGTCATTCCTTGCTGTTTCATGATGTCTCTGAATTCGGAGGTTGATTACCTTTGTGAATTTTTTTGCAGCCAACTTAAAATGATGGTTTTCATTTTAAATGCAGAGTTGGGCCGTCGTTGCACAATGTGTCCATGATGTCTTGAAAGAATACCCTCGACTACGACAAACTCATGGCCGGAAGGTTTCTCAGTTACTTGATCTTAGTAACATGATTACATACATAATTGCAATTTGTTGAAATCTTGCTTCTTTTTTTGTTTTTCAATAGGTTTTAGAGGTCCGTCCTGTAATAGATTGGGACAAAGGAAAAGCAGTTGAATTTCTGCTTGAATCACTAGGTATGTGACTGTTCTATTTTTAGTTGATGGTCCCTTCTCCTCATCCTTCCTCTTGCCTCAGAGAAGGTAAAATAATTGTAGAGCACAGAAAATTGGTGAACTCAAGAAATTTAGAGCCAATTGTTCTGTCCATGTTTATCAAATATATGCACAATCGTGCAGGTTTTCGAAATAGCCATAATGTGCTCCCAATCTATATTGGAGATGACAGAACAGACGAAGATGCATTCAAGGTACGTAAATTAATATACTACAGAATCTCATGTCAATACCAGTAGCCTTACCAGTTACCATTTCTTCTGATATTAAAGGGTAGCTTTTAATCCAGGTTTTGAAAGGGAGATATAAAGGTTATGGGATTCTTGTTTCGGCTGTCCCAAAAGAGAGTAATGCTATCTTCTCTCTCAGGGATACCTCAGAGGTGGGAATATGTCGTCAAGCCAAATTTTTGTTCTTGATGTTGTACTTCTCTATGATTGAAATGTAAATTAAAATTTCCTTCTTGCTCTGCAATTCAAAATCATATGCAGGTCAAAGAATTCTTGGAATCTCTTGCAAAAACTATGGAAAATCAAGAAAATTAAAATTAAAGGAGGGGGAATGGAGCAGAAGCCAAATATATATAGAAACATTACTTTAGGTTTCTACAGTATTCATGAATGAGCTGAGGCAATTTCTTTATTATTCTTCTAATTTTTTCTTAGAAATGGAAGAATTTTGTATTCATTTTTTGTAATTTCCTTTTATCAAAATTTTCGTTCTTTCGCTATTCTCCTTTGAACATGTAAGGTCTAAAAGAAGACCTTTCTTCTTTGAGTTAATGTGTTAGTAATATTTCAGATGACTTCGAGTTAATGCGATCGTAATGTTTCTTTCTTTTTTGGTTGAAACAAGATAAACAAATAGGCTAAGTACTGTATTGCTGCACTCTCTTTTGCATTTAACGGTTCAAAAAAAGGCTTAGTTGTCTAGGGTGAGCTCTGTATTAGGCCAATCAATATGGACTCGGTTACAAGACCAACACAGTCCACAGATCTAGGCAACAAAAAAAAACTACCCAAAATTGCCGCCAACCAAAAAAAATAGCCGGCAGATGTATAATATATGTATATGTGTGTAGCCATATATAATTAGTATATAATATATGTGTACCGGTTAAACTGAATATTTTTTGCCGAGTGGCCACCTGTGTAACTTCTATGTTCTAAAGTTTCCTTTTCTAAGTCGCATACGGAACATACAGCATCAAGTAGTAGCATGCAACTAACTTGAAATTACACATTTCATAGGTAAAGCATTGATAATGCTTCCTTTAATTAATATTTCAGCTCATTATCTTTTTATTGATATAGATTTAGAAATAGGAAGTCCTATAACTTCCCAAATTCTTAAGCAATATGCTAGCACCTACCAACATGAGAATGAAAAACACGATTTTTGCGCAACTAAAAACGTGGATGAGTACAACATTTTGTAATTTGAGAAAAATAAGTACAATATTTTATTTGAGAAAAGTAAATATAATGGCAGACGCAATGATCAATAATGTATTTTCGCTTTATCTTTTTGAATCCTCCAAAAACCTCACATACGTACTATACCTTCCATAAATCTTAAGATGTTTTTCTAAAACCAAAGAAAAGGCAATAATCTTTCTTTATGTTGAAATATCTTGAACATTATTAATCCATGGCACATATATCCGTAACATCGTCTATTTTCTTTATAAAGTAATGCGTCTTTTCGCTCACTGTCACGATTTTATGGAGATAAACTCATATGTCTCTTTCCTTCATGTTTTATTGCCTGTTACAGTTACTAGTACGTAAGTATACACTCACTAGTACGTATGGCCAGCCATTTTCGCCACTCACTCTATCTCAATCTACGTGATTATTTTCTTGTTAGTCTGTTTATAAAAAATGGCAGTTAAATAATATTACTTTAAAATTTTTATTCTACTGCTATGAGTTGATCTATAGTCACATAAATATCTATATCTTATTTAAAATTAAAAAAATTATTAAAAAAAAGCTATGTACCTAGTCACACACCATTATATAAATTAGGATGAAGAAAGTATTTTCGATTTGGCTACTGTTGTTAAGAAAATTAAAGTGCAAATGTGCGTTCAACGTGGACTCTTTTTTAATTCAAAACTTTAGCTTTAGCTTTTCAGTAAAGGCATGGTTTACGGGCTAAAGAAAATGTAATCTCATTCTCTGCTGTATCATTACCACTACTATCTAATACTAATAATAAAGGGAAGCATACATAAGAAGGCTTTTGAGTTGATGAATATATAGTCATA
This sequence comes from Nicotiana obtusifolia, assembly GCA_002018475.1. Taxonomy (NCBI): domain Eukaryota; kingdom Viridiplantae; phylum Streptophyta; class Magnoliopsida; order Solanales; family Solanaceae; genus Nicotiana; species Nicotiana obtusifolia. Next base: position 39,565 of record MCJB01012374.1, read on the forward strand.
TTGTTAATTTACATCTTATCCTTTGATATTTGGTGCAAGGACGTACGCGAGTCACCACAGATTTCTCATATGAAAATGCATCATCTCACTTTATCCCATTAATTAATTTGTGAACAATTATTCCGAAAAAGATATATGGTTCCAACATCAGGGTGTATCGTGGCTTGTGAAATGAAGGCCACACAATTACGTAACTCTGAGTTGTAATCAACAAATTTTTTTCAAGGGAAGGTTTTTGATGTTGACGAGTTCTGAAAGGTTGAAAAATAGGGTGCAAATCAGAAACTAATAAATGCATTAGAGATACAAATAACGCAAAGAGCTAAGAATGAGCCCAATAAAAAATCAAAAAAATAAAAAATAAAAGAAGGGGGAAGCAAAAAAATATCAGGTAAGCCACTTTTAGGGCTGTCAATTAGAATATGGACAACGTCTGGAAAGTAGTTGGCAAATAGTCACAGCTTAAAAATTTGCAAAGTAGTTGAAAATAGCCACAGCTTGAAAAAGTGCGCGAAGCAGTTGAAAAATAGCCACACAAACTGAGTAAATTTCCTTGGAGTTCGATTTGCTGCAAAGTAAAATATCCAGATTAAGTTGGGAACTGAACTAATTTGAAACTCCAGGACAATATTCTGAAGCTCGAAATTTACACACCTAGAGTTCCAACAAATTCAAGAATATTTCATGAACTTCAAGGAAAATCATCTGAACTTTTCTGAAGTTCGCATTTAATTCGCGTATGCTATTATGTATAGAAGACAATATGTGCACAGTGCATTAATGGAGGTAAAAATGGTAGCTTTCCCTAATCTTGCCACTGATAGAAATGTTTATTTTCTACTTGAAAACGTTTAAACAAATCTAATAAGAAAAGTTTCAGCAGCGGTATATTACAAAAGAAAGCTGGTACACATCTTATTTATTAGATCCCTTCAATATTCTGGATTAATTTGATTTCCATCAATGGCCCATTAGAGGTAGAGTTAGGATTTTAATTTATAGATTCTAAATTAATAATTTGTACATATTTAATCAAAATTTTAAAAACAGATATAAAACTTAAACCAAAATGATATATTAGGTTCCACGAAATCCATAACCGACACTGTAGCTCCGCTGCTACACCATGGCCGCTACTTTTCTCTGCAAAGACGGAAGCAGAAAAAAAGAAAAAGTGACTTTTACTGCTTTGTTAAGTTGTGGCTCCTTTTTATTTATTTTCGAATAATAATAACAATAATAACTACGATTCAATTCTAAATAAAGTAGGGATTAGCAATATGAATCCTCAATTCTTTCAAACTCAATTCACATCATCATCATGTTAAAATTAAAAAAAGTAATTCTCTATATATATATATATTACATAACAGTGTTATAAATTTTCAAGCACCTCATAATGAAAATTTTCAAGCACCTCATGGTTTAAGGTGCATATGCCCCTGGTAATAATAAGAAAAATTTCCAAGAGACATAATGTCATCTATACGGAATTTTTTCTTCCATTGTGTCTCATTTTTAGTTAAGTTTGCAGTGATTTCAAAAATTTATCGGTCCTTAAAAATAACTCTTTTCATGTGATTTTAGGTCTACCTCGTTTCCTTTTAATACTTCATTTATACTAGTTTCCCCCCACATACCGATACATTTAATTTGCCAACGCTCATTATATTTCAATACCCAATCATAAAAATGAATATTTATGAAAATCATCAAAAAGATAGCGGATCACTGATATACTAATTTAATATTTACAAAATATGCAAACATACGTGACTCCTCATATATTTGCATAATCGAACTAATCCTAGTATACTGTGAAAACCACAACTAGTACATCCTATCAATATTTTCAAAAGTTGGAGACAATCGCATAAAAAGTTGGAATACCAGTATAACTGCTGGTTGGTCAAACAGCAATAACTAATGACGACTACTTTTCAGATTTAAAACGTGTAGATCTGCTATACTAATAATTAGCTTCTTTTAACAAAAGAGATGAAGATTAAGAATATTATTAAGCAGTAAGCACAATATAATCATAGCCAATAGATATGAAATTTGGTGAGTATGATTTGATTTGTTGTGTCTGTACTTTGTTCTAACTCAAGTTATGCACAGAGTGTCGTTGCCGGCTTGCCGCGATCGGCCTTTTGCATTAATTATGTTTTACTTGTGTTTACCCTTGATTTCGGATAACAATTTGAATTTATACGTGGTTTTAAGGATACGTGATTTAATTTGATATAAATAACGAATAATATAACAGAAATTAAAGTCAGTAAATAAATGAAGAAGAAATACAAACCACAAGCCTTGGATAATCCTGGCCTTGACTGATTCTCCCAAGATGAAGAATAAATATAAATGGAACCAGACGAATAAAGTAATGTATAAAATAAAAAAAGCAGACTTCTTTTCTTTGTATTGATGATTGTTTCATGAGATGGCCTTGAACAATTACATTGCCCCTTTATATAGTGTGGGGATAATCTTTTATACAAGGCAAGAATCTGTTTACAAGATAAAATATCTCTTGATTTGTTGATTTAACGGTCTTATTGATTGATGCCGTAATTCCCGCCGAGATGCTTACTAATCACGGAATTTCCGGTCCTTTCGTATTCAAATTTGATAACTTATCCTAGGACATTTCCCGGAATCGAGCTCGATAGACTCATCTCGGGCACCATGGCTTCGTATTCTGATTCGATGTTGTTCGGTCTCGACCTTCTATTTTCACTTCGATGTTATTCGGTCTCAATCTTCGATCTTTGGTACCTCGACCCCGATTTACCGAACAATAATTACGATTGATACTAACCGTATAGACTCGAGCCCAATTTACCATACGTAAGCGATCCCGAATTCGATCCCGTACAACTTAGTGAGGTTTTATTTTGTCAATGCATACGTGATAACAGAAAACATATACAATGAGATTGCAGAACCGTTTCCTTTATACTACTACTATACTTCTTGCCATTTTCCCCTTTCACTTTCTAAATTGTGTTAAAGGCTTAACTAAAGCTACTTTTCTTAAATTCATTGAATCTAACACAATGTTTCTTTTTCATATTTACCATTATTTCCAGATACATATGCTTTAATTAGTACTGAGTATCTCTATAGTTTTTCTATTTTCTCATCAAGCAGATGACCTCAAATATATATAAATAACTAAAAAAATGTAATAAAACGATCATTTTATAAATCAAAATTAATATAAAAAAACGATAATGTTAGTAATTTTACTAATAAAAGTAATCATAAATTCGAAGTAAAGAAAGAGTAGAGATGATTTGTAGTCTGTAGAGAGTTTTATTAAAGAAATTTTTATAGATTTTAAATTATAAAATTTATTTAAGAAATAAATTTTAGTTAAGAAATTACTTTTAAAATTAGTTGTTTATTTCTATACAAATATTAAAATTTGAAGAGTTATTTTATTAGAAAATTTTTTAGATTGAAAAAGAATCAAATAGGCCACGCATGATTTAGTTTTGGCAAACAAAATAGGCAGAACTTTGAATTTGTGAACAACACGTCACTTCGAATACCTTAAACTGTTGAAATTCAACTGTGTTAAAAGTATTCAAAATATAATATATAATCATATAAAATAATATTTAACTTATATACGGAATATAATTTCTCGACGAAGGATGCATCGCTTGACCATCTTGGCATAGGGCGGCTACGTCAATGCAGGTGTTATTCTACAGCCGAAACATATGAGGTTCCTAATTTCAATTTTAATACTGTAATAATATGGAAACTTTATGTATGTCGCCACAGTGTCTTACACGGAAATAAGAAAATACGGAATGTAGTGGATGAATCATATCCATTCATGTGGATCAGCATTCTTCTTTTGTGCAATTATGAAAACCCTTTATTTATTCCAACTAAAAAAAGGTCTCTTTATTTGTATTAGACGTCTAGGCCCTATGTTGAGCGCAGTGGTACAGATAAATATCCAATAAAAGTTTTTTATAAAATAATGTTAGTGTCTATAGCATTATTATAAATGAGAACTAGCCGTTGCTAACTTAAACTTAATTCTTAAAACTCTTAAACAATTGAAGATTAGACGTTTGGGGCTAGCAAGCTACAATAACTTTTTTTTTTCATAGTTGTGATTTATTTATTATTTTATTTTCCTATATTTCCCTTTTCTCCTATTTTTTTTCCTGCTCGCTTCTTTCCCTCTTTAATCTTTCCTCTTATCATCCCTTTTCCATTTCCATTATTTTATATATATATTTCCCTTTTCTGTCCTTCCCATTCCCTCTTTTTCTTCTCCTTTTCCTCTTTCCTTTATCTATGCTTTTCCCTTCTTTATCCCGTCTATTCCAATATCTCTTTTCGAATATCATAGTGTATATTTCCATCATTCCTTTTTCTTTCTTTTTTTCCTTGTCCTTATGTATCTCTTTATTTTATTTTATTTCATATTTCTTTTCCTTTATAATCCTTCCTAGCTAAATCTCAGTCCCTGTATATATTCCTTTGTCTCTGCTTATACAAATTCCAACTAACATATCACATGGCACGTAGCCAAGGGAACTGGGAAGAGCAGTAAAATGATAAAGTTCTAGGTAACTCTTCTTCTTCCTTTCCCCTTCAGAATTTCTTCTGTGTTTAAGTAAAAAAAAAATTGGTAATTAAAAGAATTTAGTTCTTTCTGTTTAAGTAATTGATTGACCATATTTAATCTAATTTCTTATTTTTCTATTTACTACATTGTCATGAATATTTTGGTCACTTCGCATATTGAATAACAGAAACTTTTTATTTAAAATTAATTAATAATTGAAGCAACAAATTTGAAACAGATAAAATATACAATTTACAAAAACTAATGAGCGGTAGCAAATAAAGATGCTCTTATTATTTTAAAATCCGGATGAGTCCTAAAAATTATTCTAGTTATTGAAAATTGGGAGATTAGTCGAATTCGTTGTGCTGAATAGCGCGTATGTTCGGCTTAAAGTTCTATTTGCTGAGGAAAAAAAAACTTATAGTTCTCTATTTCGGTAATTTGTCGACGTGGGTATTATTAATTGATAATCAAATAAGAAGTACATAAAATATCACAAATTAAATTATTATTTTTTTTGGTGTAATTTTAATTAAAGAAAATCTTTATTTTGTATAACCATATGATATCTAAAAACCCTCTGGCAACTAGTCCAGATTTGCATCCCATAGGGCCAATAAAAAAGGAAAACATTACCTACTTTTATGACTCGAACCTAAGACCGCTGATTAAGGACGAATAAATCTCATTTATCCACCACTATTAGTGGCATAATTAAAGAGTATCAACCATATATAAGACATATACATACAAATAAAAAAAATCCATTCAAATGAAGTGATCCAAATTAGAACTAAAATTTGAAGTCCAACTAATTAAACATATCGAAAACATTAAAGTGCATATCAGAAAGATATTCTTCGCAAAAACAAAATTTGTAAAACCTTTTTGCTTTAAAACACCGTTAACTTTTTTTTTTATATCAGAAATGTAGAATTATTATTGCATGAGATATAATTATTGAGCGGGAAAGGTCGTTGAGAATTAGTTAAGCAGTTTGTTTAGTTACGTTAAGATCCGGGAAGTTTGCTTAGTTTTACTTGCCAGTCTACGTTTGTTAGATCCAGTTAATTACTGACCTGCATGTTTCTCCATCTCTATAAAATTGTTTGATGCTAATTATGCGCGTCATTTTTAATTCTTCACTTTTAGTGCTTCGTTTTCTTTTTCATTGCTTAATTACTTCTTCAGTTGTGTGATTATGACATCCCTATAAAGTATAAACCCATGCAACGTCTTCTTTTGAATGATTGATTACTGATCAGGGGTTCCCATTTAAAATGTTCATTCTTGGAGTCTAAAATTATTTGTATTATATTTCAAAGCAGAACCCTCTTTAGTACTGAGAGCTAGCGCGTAGTAGAAGACAACATGGGTGTTGTTCACACTCTACAATTTACTTTCGGGATTTTCGGTACGTTTGGTTTTATCACTTTCATTTCCATATTTTATTTCTTTGTATTTTTTCTTCAGTTCTGGTTGAGTTTTCGTTATCATTATATTGCCTCTCTTTTTTCTGCTAACAGGAAATGCTGCTACTCTGTTTCTCTTCTTGGTACCAACGTAAGCATTCTCAAGAACTCTTTTCAGATTTTTTTTACTCTTAAATATTGCTCCTTCTTGTAAAGAGAGTCATGTCCATATTAAGATTTAACTTATATATATATACAGTGGCAAAACAAATAAATTTTTTACTAGTATTATTGTATTACTCATGTATTTTTAACATGTTACTATGGAGTAAGAAAAGTATTGTATACATTTTCAGCTTACAGAGGTTAAACTCTTGTAATTACATTCTCTTCTTATTGTTTTAAGTTTCGGGAAAGACGAGAATAAGGTGTTTTCTCTTAAGATCTTCCATGTATCGATTTTTCTAAAATTAAAGGGGATATATCTGAAACTCCACGTGGTCATGATTTTATTTTGATATATTTTCGTCTGATTTTATTTAGGTTTACATTCAAGAGGATAATCAAGAACAGATCGACGGAACAGTTCTCTGGCTTACCTTACGTCATGACCTTTCTCAACTGCTTGCTTTCTGCATGGTAACTCTCTTTACCAAAAAACCCTCTTTCCGTTGAGTTCTTGAAGTGCCTCTTTACCAAACTTAATTAATTGTAATGATATTTATCGGTTCCCTAATTCCAACTAAATGTTTGGCGCGTTTTGGGATGAAATTGTCTGTCCATACGGAGTAGATTTACGATTTAAATTTGATGGATTTTTTCTATAAAAAAAAGTTGATGGATTCCATATGATCTTTAAGAATTAAACACAAATATACTTTAGAAATTACAGATTAAGATTTTAATATTTGTTGAAATTTAGTGGACGGAGTAATTATTTTCACATATATATTTGTATTATCTGTCGAAAATTTTGAATTCAGATAAACCCCTTGTATATAAGCTGCTTCCACCCAACTTTATATACCATCCAAAATGTTGAACTTGCATACTAGCCGATAATCCATAACTACAATTGCCTTTTCCAAAAGACGTATCCAAAATGAATATGATATTAAAAGGAAAACATTGTCTAATTAAATTTTCAAAAGAATTGTGCAGTTCCTTCAAACCCTGGGATTAGGTAATCTATTTACAGAAATAAATTTGACTGATCTTCAAAAACAATTAGGTACAAAGATGGATTAGGATTTTTCAACATAATGATATTGTCTCAATTGTTTGGTCATAGACTGATAAATCTATTACTAATTGAATAGGTACGGTCTGCCTTTTATAACATCTGACAATATTCTAGTAGCAACAATAAATGGGGCTGGAGCTGCAATTGAGCTCATTTACGTGCTGATCTTTCTCGCACTTGCACCCACTAAACAGAAGGGAAAAATCTTAGCAACCCTCCTTTTAGTCCTCCTCGTTTTTGCTGGCGCAGCGCTTGTTTCCTTGCTTGTTTTTCATGAGAAAAATAGGAAGCTGTTTTGTGGTACAGCTGCCACCATCTTCTCCATCGTTATGTATGCATCTCCTATGTCTATCATAGTAAGCTCTTTAAACTTCTAATGATCACTTTCAATTTTTATGTTATTACGAGGTAGATTCAGGATTTAAATTTAACGGATTCAATATTTATATTCTGATCACGACTGGATTCATCGCGTTATAATTTATTGAAATTTTAGTGATTATTGTGAAGAATAATTTGGATCTACCCCTGACTCAATTCAAGTTTATTGGTGCAGAGACTAGTAATCAGGACAAAGAGTGTGGAGTACATGCCATTTTTCCTGTCGTTTGCGGTTGTCATATCTTGCACCTGTTGGTTTACCTATGCCATGCTTGGGCGGGACCCATTTATTGGTGTAAGCATCTCTCCTATTGAAATATGAATAAATCATATACAAAAGTGAAGTATGGGGTCCATTTGTAAATTAATGTTTTGTACACTGCATGCAGATTTCAACAGGTGTTGGCTTGTTTTTAGGAATAGTGCAGCTGATCTTGTATGCCATTTACTGTGAGAAGAAAGTTTTAACCAACAAATCTAGTATTGATGTGCCCGTGGAGATGGGCAACGGCCATAGTAATATTAAATTTCACTATGAGGAGAAGCAATATAACCAGTCGAACCATGAGCAAGTCTAGAACTAACAGGATCGGATCAAGTTTCGTGGGCGCTCAAAAGTACTCTTGGACTTTTGCTCAGAATCTGTATATTTTAGATTCTAAAAGCACTCTGATATGTGCTAATAATGCTGTAGAAGCATAAAGGCATGTCAGGAATGGTGGGATATCTGCATTCGCTAATGAAATGTTTTATGATTAATTATAAGCAGATAAAATTAATAATGCTGTACAATATTCTATCAGACCTCATCCAGCATTTAATTGTCACTAATTCCACTCCTCCTGCTCTCATAAATTATGTTCAAAACATTCAATAGCTTTTAAACTAACTAGAACCTTAACTAAAGGCTTAAAATCAATGCGTCAAACTGAATCTAATCTCAAGAATACAGTGGGGTCGAATTCGGTCGCTTGCACAGGAAATATCGGTTTCGAATTCGTACGACCGGTGTCGGTTGGAGTCACTGCTCGATAAATCGAGATCGAGACATCAAGAGGTGAAGGCCAAGACCGGATGCCATCGGAACGGAGCTCGAAGCCAAGGCGCCCGAGATAAGATCGTTGAGGCCGATTAGGGTAAAACACTCTAGGGTAAAATTATCAGATTTGCGTAACTGAAGGATCAGAAATCTCGTGATACGTAAATATCTCGGCGGGAATCACGGCAGAAATCAGTGAAGACGTTGAAGCCATTAATTCTAGGGATATTTTACCTTGTAGATAGGTTTTTTACCTTGTATAAAACCCATTCCCCTCCCTATATAAAGGTGCAGCACAATTGTAAAAGCCATCATACAACGAACGATCAGTATAAAAAATAACTACAGTCTTTTCTAGCTATTTTCTTGATCTATCTACTTCATATTTTATCTTAGAGAATTCTACTACAGTAAAGCTACTCTATATTGGTGGTTTGCTTTCTTTCTTGACTTAGCTATTGAATTTAGTCTTTATTTTCATTCATTCTTTATTTGTATCAAACCAAATCATGTATCCTTAAAACCACGTACAAATTTAATTGTTACCTATAGCCAAGGTAAACAAATACCTAGGAGTACATGGAGCTGACTAAAAATTAAGATGTGATAGAAGGCTCCACCGAAGTATATATAGACGTCTCAATTGCACAAAATCTGAATCATGTAAAGTAATATAGTTGTTACATTAACACCCTGAATCAGAGTCGGCATTTGCATCCTTTCAGTAAAAATTGCTTCCCTTCTCGTCAGTAAACCTGAACTGTCTGATCGAATGCTACCTCTAAAGCCATAGAAATATACTCAGCACGCGAGACAAGGTGATGAGGCTGAATTGTCTTTTTCTTTAGCAGGCTGGTCTTCGTTTTCAAAACGAAAGAGACACAGCTTAAAACGCCCACTTCGGGGCTCAAGGCTCCAACCCTCGACCACGAGGTTAAGAGCCTTGTGATCTACCAACTGAGCTAGATGGGCAGCTTGTGCTTTGATACTCATAAGTAGTTTAGCTGAAACTATTGTAACATTAGAAAGGAAGAGTGATTAAAATCAAATAAAACTAGCCGATAGATTACCAAACAGATACAAATAGGTGCATGCTAGGTTTAATTTCTACATGCATGATGTATTTTTATCAGGAGAATAATATGCTATAATATTTTCAAAATATGCCATACATAATTTCTCATGACACTTTTATAATACACTAGGCAAAACATGTTACTCTCGCTTCTAAGGAATTGGTTGGGTCTTCTGCATCTCTCAGCAGCTCTCCACTCCAGTTTTTATAACTCGGGCAGTAATAAGTAGAAATCAGTTACTATAACTCTAAAAGTCACTATAAGACATGTTTTCTAAGTTGTACACACAGAAATTCGCATAAATTAACACATGGTCTAATAAAATAAAATAAAAGCTGCCAATGTTACGACTACAATTCTAGAGTCTAAACTTCTACAAATGGCGTTCCTTTCACCATAGATTCTCTAACGAAATTTCAAGAATGGCTTGAATACCTTTCATTTAGTCACTATCCCCAATGATTTCATCATACGTGGCTAGTACTGGAATCTTCAGTTTTCAGTATCACACGTATTTTTTGACCAAAAAAACATTAAAATTTCAAAATAAGAAAAGAAAGAAAAAAATATACATCCTTGCATTGGCATACTATTCTTGTGTTGCCACCTTACCCCTTTCAGTTAAAGCTTCCACCAGTTGTGTTCTTTCCCACTCTTCAGTTGCTATACCCTCATAATTTCTCCAGTCCCCAGTTCTAAATTACCAGCAAAAACGATAGTACTGTAATAAATTGCAATTATGTGTCTATATATTTAACCAAGTACATTTCTTTCTATCGTTACACTTGCATAACTCAATTCAAACTCTTACCCAATATAATATCTTAGAAAACATATTGCGATTTCCTAATTAATGTCACTATCAGGGAATTAACTATGTTTCTTGAGGGGGTTTTCACGCAGCATAGTCTATATTCAAGAATTAAAGGGAAGAAAATTGTCGCTCCTGCTTGTTTATTGGAAATTATGACACCAAATCAATCCCTAATTAAACCTACAAACTTTATTGAAATTTTATTGGGTGATCAAAATTATTTGTAAGCCAACATTATGACCAAACAAAAAGGGAAAAGGACAAAGAAATTCAAAATGTTAAGGAGTATGTGGTAATTTAGCAAAACTTTGAACAGATAGTGATACCTGCAATTTCCAAGAAGCTTCCCCCGCCATCAACTGAAATGATTTCATTCACAATTGTCAGCCAAATATCGTTATCAGAAACTCTTCATATCTTACGTAATATATCTAGCTATACAAACACAGATATCTCAACATATATCAATCATATATAAATGACTGCTGAGCATTAAAATTTATCCTAGTATGAATGTAATATTGGAGATCTTCTAAACCTCACACCAGAAATGAGAGCTCCGCCAAGACTTGCCGCTGTACATACAAATTCGAAAGTTTTATCGGAAACATCTGATAAAATTGAAATGATACCGAGAAGATTAGAATGTTCAGTACAAAAGCGCGGAGGCAGCAGCATAGATGTCCTGGCTGGAAATGTGACAATAATTGGTCAGGAGAAGCAACAGAAGCTAACGAAGTTGTTGTTGAATGTGCATATACAGAACTGTTTGGGGCCGGTGCATGTCGTTATGTCGCCGGAGAACACGGTCGGAGACTTGATAAAGGCTGCGATTGAGATTTACGTGAAGGAGAAGCGGCGGCCATTGTTGCCCAGTGGTGATTCTCGGAGTTACGAGCTTCATTACTCCCAGTTTAGTTTGGATAGTAAGTTCTCTGTTTTGTTCCCAACTTTGAGCTAGGAATATTAATGTTTATGTCATTTCCTTTTGTTGATTGCAATTTAGTCCCTTTAGATCACATTTTTGCATATAATGCCGTATTAAAATTCCTTTTTTAAAAATTTGCTGACTACATATTATTTATTACAAAAAAAAAAAAAATTAAAAGAGAGAGAAAGAGAAGTGTATGGTTGGGGGCTTGTGGTTTCATATATTCATATGATGAAGACAATTTTCAAAACTGTGAAAATTGCACAGCAAAGAGTTTTCAGTACTCCTTTTGTCATAACTCGTTTCACACATTTTGGTTTGCTTGTCAATTTGAAAAAAATTATAATTTTTTGAATAGTCAATGGGCAAAAGATTATATTTGAAATACCAATCAAAGCTAATTTTGTTTGACTATTGGAAACAATTTAAGTGATAAACAATATAATTTTCTTCGATCTCTTGGAAAAGTTTTATATTTTTGCTTTGGCCAGTTGGCAATTTTCAATTTATTTAGGAGAAATTAAGGTAATAAATTCAACTTATGAAGTAAATAAGGAGCCAACTTTAATACCGGTCATTACTCATTAATATGCATAACTTCCCATCAAGAAGCCTAATGATGCCCGATAATTAGTTAATTTAGTAAATAGGATAGGGTACTAATGTTGTTCTCAATACTGAAATATACTGAGTACGCTGCAATGTCTGCTGTCGAGTAACTTCTTCCAATTAAATTGAAAGATGGAAGTATCTTTTATATGAAATTAATATTCTATTTGACTAACTATGTTCATGGTGGGAATATATATACAGGCTTGAATCCAGAGGAGAAGTTGCTGAATTTGGAATCTCGAAGTTTCTTTCTATGTCCAAAACGAAATTGTAGTATTAATTCATCTAGCAAGGACAAAGCAAAGGCCGCGGCGAAACTTCCACTTCTATTGGCAAAGTTCATGGATCTCTTAGCATAAATCGTGTTTATTCTTAGTAGTGTTTTTCCGCCAAATGCCACCTGATCCCCTTGTTTTAAGCATTTTGAGCAAACCATGGTCACAAAAATACTATTCTTCACTCGACAATAGACTCACACCCAAATTCCATAATTTTTATTCGCAGGGATAGGTACTTTCTTTTTGGGCCCATTGTGGCCCAAGTTCACGTGAATTTGACACTTGATCATATTTTTTCCTCTTTTTATTGCAATTGTTTCTGCTTATTTTGCATGTGTAATTAACAAATTCTATGAAGTAGCACAAAATGGCTACAGATGCACGCAGGGTTTAATTGGTTACTTCATTAGTTTAATTTGGTGGAGAATGTGTTGGTTATAGTGGTTACAAGCTGATAATTAACTATAGTTAGTTAATAGAGTTAATTTTAGAATTTAAACTCAAATAGTTAGGTGGTTAAAAGTTAGTTATCTACTGTATATAAACAGTGTACACTTCATTGAATCAACAGCAAATTTCATTTTCTCATTTTTTGAGCTACTTTTCTCTTCCTCTAAATTCGTCTCCCTTCCATTGTTGGTAGCCAGGCATGTTCAAAGCCACCAGCTTAGATCTAGATCGCAGCTTTAGTTTCATCTTAGTCTTCTCAAAAACTTCAGTTCAACACTCTTTGGTTGAATTGTTTTAGAGTTATCTGAGCTAGAAACAGCTAGGGTTTGTTAATTGGTTGAAAAATTCTCAGAATTGTTCACTACAATTTCTCTGCAATTACTTTGCTGCTAAAAGATCGTGATTGGAGATGAATCAAGTTCTACGAATGGTTTACTTGTTCCCCCGACCGCAAGAAACAACAATTTAGGCACTGGTACAACAAGCTTTCCAACTATCAATCACAATCATCTTTTGTTCTTACAGCCAACAGACACTCTAGGTAGTACACTGATCTCTCTTCAACTTACTATATCTGACAATTATGCCCTATAGAGTCGTGCTATGAGAATTCGCCTTTTAAGTAAGAGCAAATTAGGTTTTATTGATGGTCGTTTTCCTAAAATCAGATTTGAACCTGAATTGCATGATCAGTGGGAGAAAGTTAATGATGTGGTTCTATCATGGATCATGAACTCTGTTAGACCAGGTCTGTTAAGTAGTGTTCTGTATGCTTGTGATGTTCATAAAGGTATGGGAGGATCTTAAGGAAAGGTTTGATAAAGTCAATGATTCTAGAGTCTTGTACCTTCATAGAGAAATTCATACTCTGACTCATGGAACCATAACAATAGCTGATACTTCTCAAAATTAAAAAACATATGGGATGAATTTAATGCTCTCATGCCTTGTCCTGAATCTAAGAAATATGCTCAACATTTTGAAGCTCACAGACTACTGCAGTTTCTGGTACGATTGAATGAAACTTATGCTCAATCAAGAAGTCAGATTTTGATGATGTCTCCAATATCTAGCATCAACAAAGCATGCTCCCTACTTATTGATTAAGAAAGTCAGAGGAGTCTTGCAAACTTTTAGCAGTCTATGCAAGTTACTGAAGGAATAGAAAGTACATCCTTGTACAGCAGTAAGGGTAATGGAGGTCCAGGTGGTAACTACAAGTTCAAAAAGAGTCAAGTTCAATGTGAGTATTGCCATTTCAAGGGACATACCAAGGAGAATTATTTCAAAACTCATAGGGTATCCACCTGATTTTAGACTAAAAAGAAAGGGTCTGCACCTACTCCTGGTCTATATGCAAATGATGTCACTAGTGTAAATTTTACTGCAGGAGAAACTATTAACAGGAACCCTCAACCACATTGTGGAATCATTCAAGCTAATGTCTCCTATCAACAGAACAAGAGAGGATATACCAGGTGTCTATCCACAGTAGCAAGTTGTGTATCCACAACAATAGCTTCCTAATTTTGGACCTCCTCCTTAGTCAACCTCAACTCCTGCTTTCTTTTAAGGAACAGTATCAACAAATACTTCAAGTACTGTCTAAGGGAAATGAAGAGGCTCCAAGATCATCTAGCAGGCTGGCTGCAACAGGTAATCTGATTGCCTTGATGACTTTGTCAATAGGAATTGGATCATAGACAACGGTGCCTCAAATCATATTACCTCTAGAATTGACATGCTTAAATCACACAATTCAATTCAAAATGCAACTAAAAATGTAGTTCATTTACCAAATGAAGAGATGGTGTCTATTTCTCACAAAGGGAATTCTACTGTTGGTAAAGATCACATATATCTAATATGATATACATACCAGACTTTAAATACAATTTATTGTCAGTGTCTCAACTCACCAAGAAGCTTAAGTGCTTTGTTGCATTCTTCCCTGACTTCTATTTTTATCAGGATCTCTATAGTGATCAGGTGAAGAGGATAGGTAGAGAGGATCATGGATTGTATATTTTACAAGGAGAGGCACTTCAGAACTCTTCAACACAGTCTGCTGAAAAATGTTTCAACTCAGTTAGTGTGTCTAATATATCTAGTTCTAGTTCTAGTACTTCTGCTTCTAATACTTGTTCCTCTGGTAATCTGTAGTATAAGAGGTTGGGCCATTCCCCTGTATATATAATAAATAAGATCAATGTAATCAATGACTTGAAGACATGTACTCATGAACATTGTACTGTGTCCTTTGGCCTAGCAATTCAAACTGTCTTTTCCATTGAGTAATTCAACTACTAAGTCTGTGTTTGAATTAGTACATTGTGATATCCGTGGAACCTACAGGGTGCCAACCTATGATGGGAAGAGATTTTTTGTTATTTTAATAGATGATTACTCTAGATATACTTGGGTATTCCTCATCAATTCTAAGTTTGAAGCAGTAGTACTGTTGAGAGACTTTTTTGCTCAAAGCAAAAAATATGTTTTCTACTGATGTAAAATGTTTGAGAACTGATAGTGGTAGTGAGTTCTTCAGCAATGAGTTTGTGTCTTTGCTAGCCACTCTTGGCATCATGCATCAGAGTTCATGTATTTACACTCCACAGCAAAATGAAGTGGTAGAAATGAAGCACAGGACAATTCTAGAAATGGCCAGGTCTCTCAGATTTTCAAGCCTCAATCCCTTTAAGGTTCTAGGGTGAATGTGTCATTACAGCTGTATATCTCATCAATGGACTTCCTTCTAAGGTGATAGGGTACAAGACCCTCTTTGAAATATTTTATTTGCATTATCTTTCACTACAACACCTAAGAGTTTTTGGGTGCCTGTGCTATGCAGTCCTAAAGTGTTTAACAAGTTCTCTCCTAGAGCTATACCAACAGTTCTTATGGGGTACTCATCTACTCAGAAGGGCTATATCTTATATGATCTCCACTCAAAAATATTTCTAGTCAACAGAAATGTTACATTCTAGGAGGACATCTACCCTTTTAAGCACATGAAACAAGCCAGCAATCCCTTGCTTCCTGTGCTGGAGTTTATAGCTTCTGATCTTGACAACACAATTCCTTCTACCATAGATGTTCACAACTACTCACAACCTTTTACATCTGTTTTAGAAGAGAACACTGTGCCTGATCATTCTCATCATCTAGATACAACTGAACCTCTTCCTGTAAGTGAAGCACCACAGGTTGACACTCTAAGCACACCAGAACTCAGAAAGTCCTCTAAAACTAGCAGACCTCCTTTATAGCTACAGGATGTAGTCCAATCTAAAGGGTCCAAATGTGCTTATCCTATCTCATCTCATGTGACATATTCACATATTTCTCCATTGTACTGCCAAGTCCTATCAGCCTACTCAGCATGTATTGAGCCTCAATCATTCCTAGAGGCAGTAAAAGATCCTAAATAGGTGGATGCCATGAAAACTTGAGATAGTAGCCTTAGTAGACAATCACACTTGGAGCATTGTGGATCTGCCTCTTGGGAAGAAGCCTATTGGTTGCAGATGGATTTTTAAGATTAAACATAAAGCTTCAGGAGAGATAGAAAGTTTCAAGGCCAGGATAGTGGCCAAAAATTATGGTCAGAAGGAAGGCTTAGACTACAGTAAAAACTTTTCTCCTGTAGCTAAGATGGTGATAGTTAGGTCCATCATTGCTCTTGCAGCCTCAAAATAGTGGTTCATTTATCAGATGAATATGCATAATGCATTGCTCAATGATGATCTCCTAGAGGAAGTCTACACGGTAATTCTTGAAGGTTTGCTAGCGTGGGGGGGGGGGGGGGGC
>MCJB01012374.1:56233-73797 GCA_002018475.1 Nicotiana obtusifolia
GGGGGGGTCAAAAAGCCTGTAAACTATACAAAACTTTATATGGTCTTAAATAGGCTCCTAGGAAGTGGAATTTGAAACTTACTGGAGCTTTGGTTTTAATGGGATTTGAGTAAAGTCACTATGATTATTCTCTATTCACTACGAAGGCTGCATGTAATGTGGTGATAGTCCTTGTATATGTGGATGACTTATTAGTCATTGGCAATAATCCAGATCTGATAAATGACACTAAGAGCAAGTTGCAACAGAGGTTCAAGATGAAAGATCTAGGGGAGTTAAAGTTCTTTATAGGTATTGAGTTTGCAAGATCAAGTATGGGCATTTTTATGTGTCAAAGGAAATATGCTCTTGAGCTAGTTGCTGAGGCAGGCCTAGGAGGTGCAAAACCAGCTGGAACTCCTCTAAAACTAAATTAGAAGCTCGCATAAGTACAATATGATGAATGTATTAAAAATTAAGGAATCAAGTGGGGATAAGCAAATTGAAGATCCCAGTAGCTATCAAAGATTGGTGGGAAGACTGTTGCATCTCACTATGACCAAACCTGACATTACCTTTGTAGTGCAGGTACTAAGTCAATATATGCATTATCCCAACGTTTCTCATATGGAAGCAACTTTAAGAGTAGTGAGGTATATTAAAGAAGCCCCTGGTCTAGGATTGAGTATGCCTACAGGAGATACTGAGCAACTTACAGCCTATTGTGACTTTGATTAGGGAGCCTGTGTAAAAATTAAAAGGTCAGTCACGGGCTATCTGGTAAAGTTTGGCAAGTCCTTGGTGTCCTGGAGGTCCAAGAAGCAGAACACTGTGTCTAGAAGTTCAGCATACGTTGAGTTTATAGGCATGGTTGCCTGTGTAGCAGAAATCACATACTGGTGAGCTTATTTAATGAACTTGGAGTCAACATTCAAGTACCAATAAAGACGATCTCAGATAGTAGAGCTGCAATTTAGATATCATCTTATCCTATATTCCATTAAAGAACTAAACACATCGACATAGACTGCCACTTTGTAAGAGGAAAAATTAGTCAAGGAATGTTGCAAACTGAACATGTGCACACAGAAGATCAGCTTGCAGACTTATTCACTAAGAGACTAGGAAAGGCATAACATAATCATTTGTTGAATCAACTTGGAGTTGAGAATCTGTTTAAAGTATCAGCTTGAGGGGAGTGTTGGTTATAGTGGTTACAAGCTGATAATTAATCATAATTAGTTAATATAGTTAACTTTAGAGTGTAGAGTTAATTAGCAAACTCAAGTAGTTAGGTGGTTAGAAGGTAGTTATTTACTGTATATAAATAGTGTACACTTCATTGAATCAACAACAGATTTCATTTTCTTATTTTTCGAGCTACTCTTCTCTTCTCTCAGATTCTCTGTTCCTTTGAATTCATCTCCCTTCTATTGCTGGTATCCATGACAGCTAACAGAATGCATTCACGTTGTAAATGTACACACTTTACATTTAAATTTAAGCTCAACTTTTTTAATTAATGAAATATCATCTTGGAGATGTATTGAGATTTTGCTACAAAAGTATACACTTCTTAAGGGAATTATTTGTCCTCTCTCAACAAAATTTTGGAATTTTCTTCTAAACTCTAAAATTCTAATCATATTTACTTTGACTTCTTAATTGATGAAAAAAAAGTAGTCTAAAAGGTGAAAATGAACTAAAACCATTTGTTTTTCTTTTGGAGTTAGTAGCTCCACAAAGTAAGAGCGAATGATGTCAAATAATGATACATTAGGGACATAAAGAATTACTAACACTTACCAAATGGGCA
The DNA here is from genome assembly GCA_002018475.1 of Nicotiana obtusifolia. NCBI lineage: Eukaryota > Viridiplantae > Streptophyta > Magnoliopsida > Solanales > Solanaceae > Nicotiana > Nicotiana obtusifolia. Next base: position 58,029 of record MCJB01012374.1, read on the forward strand.
TTTGCCATTCAGATCACTCAATTTCGTTTGATACAAACTAAGTATTGCTATTATTTACTATTAATAATCAAATGTGGGAATAACTTCCGTCTTTCTAAAGGTTCTTTTAATGATTTTCTTTTTCATATTTTTGAAAGAGTTTTCATCAGTTTTATCGCTAAAGACCAAGAAGTAATTGAAAGTAAACTAAAGAGATTTATTTCTCTTTAAAAGAAAGACTAAAGAGATTCATTTCTCTTAAGTTAGTTTCTACATTTATTGGAACTAATTTAGAGAGAACGATATCAAATAAATTAGTATTGGGGACATAAACTTTGTAAAAAGGGCCTCTGGTAGTGAAACTCTCAATTTCGTTAGATTCAAATCAAAATCAAAATAGTTCCAATTTCTATCTGTTCTTTAGGTGTCTTTTTTTTTTTTTGGTTCAAAAGAAACTACCTAAATGTATTATTAGGTGGTATTAGTTTCAAAAATAAATAACTTTTTCCCAATCCAAAGCATTAAAGAAAAGTTTTTAAATTTTTTCTAAAAAATTAAAAGAAAACAATGTGTTTGGTTAAAAAATCAGTAGTTTGTAATCTAATAGGAAAGTACTGTAATGATTTTTTTTTTTCTTTCCAAAAAGGGTTTTTTCCATACCGAGCCTCGATCACGCTCAAAGTGGATCGGTTTCCTCGGGTTGAAAACTGGAATCTTTGCCTTTTGCTCCGATTCGTTGCTTCCTCTATAGTACTTACAATCAAATCTCCAATAGAAAGCACTGGGGGCGCATCACGCACCTGGCCCAAATTAATCACCAAATCCTCCTTTTGATTTTGCTGAGCTAGTACAATGGCAGATGTTTGGGCATGGCTCCTCTTCTTCTTCATTCTCATTTCTCTTCTTGTCATGGTTGTTTTTCAGGTCTGTCTCCTAAATCCTACTCTTTTCCCTTTACTTTCAGAACTGCCCACTTAGTTTCCTTTAGCTTGTGCTGACTTAAAATTAGGGTTTTATCTGAGTTCAGTGTTTGATTAATTTGATATTGCAAATGTGAGATTTGTATTGCAGTAGTTTTTCATTAGTTAGCGTGATTTCTCAATCTACTCAAGTTGATTATTTATTTTTGGCAAATGTTAATGAAAATTCTCTTGTACTTTTGAATTTCATGTGTTTGTTCTGTTGAGTTAGCATGACAAAGCTGTACCTTCTGTTGAGTATAGCATGATGAGAACTGCAGAGAACTTACATGCTTTTTTGTTTTTAAGGTGAATTTTCTGACATTTGAAATGTGTTACAGCTGATGTGCTTATCAGATCTAGAGTTTGATTACATCAACCCATACGACTCTGCAACTCGTATAAATGGGGTTGTTTTACCTGAGTTCATCACACAAGGAGTCCTCTGCTTGCTCTATCTGATAACAGGGCATTGGTTTATGTCACTTCTATGTGTTCCATATATGTACTACAATTACAGATTGTAAGTTTCCGCTCATCTTTTTTGGTTCATGGCTAATCTGCAAGTGAAATTAAGTTTTTATCAAATTCAGATTAGCTTATCTGCAGATTACTGCATTCATGTAGACACTGCTGAGACAGCATATGCTAGTTGTTATAGCATATTGTTTTAAGTCTTCTTAAGATCTGAAATATGTATAGAGATGGAATTAGGTTTTTTTCCTCCATTATGCACCTCTGTTGTGATTCTCTGCAGCATTTATTTCTGATTCCCTTTATGAAGTACTTTTACATAGACTAAGTGCTCAGCATTTTCTTTCCTTAAAATTGATGGTTTTCTTAGGATTTTTATTTGTAAAATAAACTGTTAAATAGAGATCTGACGATATGTTTCTTTGCTAGAGCAAAACTTGGTTTATAGACCACATGAGGAGTATTGAATTTTGTCCAGAAGAGACTCCTTTTTTTTCTATTCTTATGGCGATTTACTTATCTTAATTGTTTAGGAATTGTCACAAACCTAAATATATAAACAAAATTGTCTTCTCTCCCGCAGCTTAAGCTTTTAGATGCCACATCACACAATTCAATATGGTATCGAAGCTGGCAAAGTTCCTGAACTCGAGTCTCATTATCACCCATCAATAGAAATATTTTACATTCATGTTGCTAACCTAAATAAATAAATAAACTATTCCCGCTCTAGTTATTTTTGCTTTATAGATGAGGCGGTACGTACAATTCAACAACAATATTTCTGTATAGGTGCCGTATGTGGATTTTCTGTTGTGTGGAGTTATTTTCTGGTCTCAAGGTTATCAGCAGATCTAGGGTGTTTCACAAATTTCTTACTTTTCAATTGTTATCAGGATTGCATTTGCATGATTTGAGCTGGCTCATATTAGCATGGGTTGTTCCTTCTCGTCCAGTTTCACATTGCTGAATTTGTAAAGCCAAAGTTTATGAAATTTAAGATGATATTGTGTTAATTTATGAAACTAACTAGGGAATCAACCCAAGTTTGAATCTGGAAAGTGTTAAGATAAGTGAAAGTAAGAATATGCTTGCACTGCAAGTTTAGCCCTCATAAGAAAAAAAGGTTAAGGTGAGACTAGAGGAATTACTGATTAAAAATTGTCATATTAGAGGGGATTATGGTGCCTAAATATCAAATTTCAGATATCTAGGCGCGGTCTTCCAAGAAAATGGGCATGACTGATAACGATGTAATACATAAAATTAAAATAAGATGATTGAAATAGAGGATGGGATGCTAGGTGATAGAAAAAACCTATTAAAGTAAAAGGCAAGTATATGAAAAGTTGTGAAAACTAGCAATTGTACATGGGAGCGAATGATTTGTCTACAATGCCCAACATATCCACAAGACGAGTGTCGCAATAATGTGAATATTAAGATGGATGTACTGCCATACAAGATTGACTAGATTAGAAATAATCACATTCGATAGAGGAGCAAGCAGCATGTGTAGAGGTGAAAAGATGAGGTCACTTGAAATGGTTTGACCATATTCTACATAGACCACTAGATTCATCGTTCCATAGGTGTGACATTATGATGATTGAAGGTGGTAAAAAGGATGAGGTTGTTCTAAAATCCTATTGATGGAGGGCGACTCGAAAGACCTACAATGGCTCGAAATTCATACGAATGTAGCTAGGAACAAATTATGATGGAAACGAAGGATCTATATTGGTGATATCAACTCTTTTAGGTTAAGGCATAGTCGTTGTTGATACACTTGCATTAGGTCTGGTATAAGCAGAAGTTTTATTAGTTTGGTTAATTGTTGTCAATGCTGGGATAGGTGTGTGGTCTGGAAAACCTTGTTCTAAAATTACTGCGTATTGAAATGATTTGGACCCAAATAGGGGAAATGGATATAGAGAAGTCATATAGCCAACCCAAGTTTGTTTGCCATTGAGGTGTATTTGTTTGTTGTCTACTGAAAATGGAGGGTTTTTACTGATGCCACCTAATACATTAATTCAGAGATAATACCAGTAAGTTTTCCAGTGCATGGATGGTTTTTTTAATAATTCTTTTCCTTATTTATCCCTCTGGAAGAAAAGGTTTCCATTGAGCCTTTTACAAATTGACCAAAGAAATGGTAAAATCACTGAAAATATTGCCAGTATATCTTTTGTTATAGTTTTCAACTTAATGATGAAAGGAAGTCCACGGGGCATCTTGCCATCCGAAACTAGAGGAAAGGCGATATCGAAGTTTTGTTAGGGTGGATCAGAAAGATAGTCTTAGCTGGCTTAAATCGTTATTTGGTAAAACAATGATTGTTCGCTGGAAAGCTGGTACTTGTTTGCTAAATAATATTGGTATTACCAGTACTAAGTGGTTAAAGGATCTGCATTGTGTCCTAGTTGAAACTGAAGCAGTCATTTTTTATCCTTCCGTTACCTCCTTTTCAAATGCATTCAAAATGCCGCGTGAACTTGTTAGTGCTTGATTCAGTGATTGAGATTTAATTAGATATCAAACCTCTCCAATTTTGCGGATGTGTTTCCTCAAACAAAATTTCTCATAGTTGCTTCATGCTCTAGGTACACGAGAAGGCAGCATCTTGTTGATGTGACTGAGATTTTTAATCAGCTTGATTGGGAAAAGAAACAGAGGCTTTTCAAACTAGGCTATATCGTCCTTCTCCTCTTCATATCATTATTTTGGTAAGTAATTAAGTAGCTCTTTGTTACGGAGGTTCTTATAAATAAGACACTTTTTGACCGAGTCCATGTGTTCTTCTGCAGGCTGATCTACAGTGCCCTGGAAGATGATGAAGAGTCTCTATAGGTTCTCTAGTTTGAGCAAAGTATATGCACCCTACTGAACAGCTGCAGTTGCTCATTTATCTTGGCTTGTCTAGTTTATTATTCTTGCAAGTTTAGGGTTTAGAGGGAGCAGATTCGGTTGCAGATTGTAGTCTGATACAACATCAGAAGCTTTCCCCAGCCCCCCCTCCCTATTCAATTCTCAAGCAACTACAGGCTTTTAGGTTCTAATGTTCTACTGCAGAGTGTAAGTTATTTTGAGTTGCATGGTACCTTTTGTTCAACAAACAAAAATTTGGCTTCAAGGGTTCCACTATGCTGCAATGGACTTATGATGTTCTTTTGTTTTTGCTCTCCATTAATATGAAATTGCTAATTGAGGGTGCTATTATTAGGGTGCAATATTTTTATCCTATCTGTGACAATGAAATCCTTTATCTCTGTTATATTTTTTCTTGTGATGGTGAACAAATTATACGAACTACTGACTTATAGGCAACATTTCTTGCTTATTGATTCCGTAGTTTCCGTTCATTGTAATCTGGAAACCTATTTCCATTATAGCTTCTTTTATTTCCTTCTCTCTCAATATCAACGAGACATAAATATGGTTACTCACTCTAGTTGTGACCAATTTGAAACCAAGATGGCCTATCTGTTTGTTTTCCAAAATTGGCAACAAACGGTAGGAAATGGTGTATTCTCTGAGAGAAGCAGCAAAAAAGAAGCAACATGGAAGTGTAATCTTTTCAGGGCACGAAACGTTCTTCCTTTATTTTCCCTCTGCAAGAATTTGCGTGTTAATCTTTCCGTTTCAATTTAATCCACACACTTTTCCTTATAAGTCCGTTTAAAAAAGAATATCACATTTATATATTTTGAAATAATTCAATTTTAAAATTTTTCATTTTACCAGCTTTATTCTTAATGAGAAGTTTTTATAGCCACAAAAATATCATGGCCCCATAAAACTTTTGCCCTTTAAGCTTTTAGGACCATATATTTCAATTTTTTTTTTTTAATTTTTAAACTTTATATCAAATTAAACTACATGGTCTAAATTGAAACGGATGGAGTAAAACTTATAATAAGTACTCAGTACAATTAAAGACTAGTGGATGCTTCTTCCTCAGCTTCATATATCACATAGCGTAATACCCCACATTAAATAAAGGCTATTTATGTAATTATTCCAAAAAGTAAAATGGAAAAGAATTTTATATATATATATATATATATATATAGATATATAAAATAAAATTGGTGGGCCGAAGCCACCAGGATATGACTTAAGGGAGTTAGGGGGTTTGGAAGAGTTGTCTTCAACTTAAAGAATTAAAGGGTATTGGAGAGGAAGCTTAGCGCAGCAAACAAAAACCGGAAAAAAGAAAAGAAGAACAAAGCATTAGAGTTTCACAAAACGGATGCTACAGTACCTGTCAAATATGTTTTGAGAACGACAAGTAAAGAGAAAAACGAAAAAGCTGAAGAAAATATTACAAATCCAGCGATTTCAATTGAAAACAGAGAGGGAAAAGAAGAGAAACGTAGAGATTTGGGGGCCGCCCATATCAGCAAATTTTTTTTGCATTGCGACGAACTAAAAGCCACACAATAGCACCTGAGAACTCTAAGCACTTTTGAGTATTGCAGGTACCATCTAAACTCTTTAATTGAGTCATGTGTACAGATTCTTTAATTAGTTTTTTCTGAAAATTTAGCAGTTTATATAGATTGTGAATAGATTATTTAAATACTAGAACGAGACAGAGGTACATGTGTATATTTTTGGTGAAGATTGGATGAAATAAATTATCTGAACCAGTCAAATTGATAGATTATGAACTAGTTGAATTACTCGTAGCATGGGTAAAAAAACAAAATAATAGTTTGACGAATTAAGGGTCAATCATAAACCCCGAGAGTTGGATATCCTAAATTAGTTATGATACGAGATTGATTTGATATGGTTATAGATTGATTGAAGGAAGTCGTACGGATTGCTCGAGGTGAACACCTGGTATTTCGACACGAGTTCTGTGAGTAGTAACCTTACCGCAATTTGTGTTTTCATAACTTGTATGGTTTACACATAATTTAATATGAATATGTTTACCGATTGTTTTGAATTTGCATGTGGGACAAGTCATTTACTTGATATGATGTCGAAATTTATTTGAGATGATTACCGTTATTTTAAATATTGTCACTGTTACTAGACATGTTTTACAGTTACTTGAGATATGATCACTGTTACCGAAATGAAATTTCATGCTTTGATAAGAATTCATATACCCTGTACTGTTTTTAAAATGTTTACATATGAGTATTTACTGATTACAAAGACAAGTATAAATGGGAGGAGACTTTGAAGGATCCCATAGCTAATGACGGGTTCGTTAGACCTGGTGCACCTTGTAAATTCTGGATTATCGATTACTGTTACATCCCTCGCTAGTGGGAAGGTAGAACTAGCATGCCGTTACTGAGTTCCCTCGAGTAGGGACTACCGTTGTATTTGACTTCTTGTGAAGAGGTCCACAGTTATACAGATTGCATGATCCATTCCTGGAAACCTCCTAAACATAGTAATTGATATGATACAATATTAACCGATTTTATTACCAAATTGTTGATTAATTTCTGTCTACACGAAACACATGATGAAACTAATTATTGTTTACTGGTTCTAAAAGGGCATTTTATGATATTTCTGATTATTAATATACTGCCATATTTTTGACTTGTCCCCATTAAAAACGATTATAGTTAAGTGTCATTGCTCACTAGTGATGTACATAGGTCGAGTTGGTTCGGGTTTTTCAATTGCCAAACCAAACCAATTGTGTCAGGTTATAAATCTAAAGACCAAACCAAACTAATAAAAGTCGGATTTTTTAATCTTGATTTTCTCGGGTTTTTCGGGTTTTCGAATTTTTTCGGGTTTTTTCATAAAGTCTTCATAGTACAAAATATAGAATTTGTGCTCCGAATATTTCTTTAATCCAAGTAAGACAAAACTATATAAGGTGTTTTTTAAGAAAATAACATAAAATATGAGATGATTCATGATAATATTAAAATATTCAATAATAAAGATAATAAAATCACATAAACAATATTATAAATAAGCCATAATAAAAATGACTACAACAACAACAACAAACCCAATTTGATCCCATAAATGGGGTCTGGGGAGGGTAGTGTGTGCACATACCTTACCCCTACCTTATAGAGATAGAGAGGCTGTTTCCGATAGACCCTTGGCCTGTACCTACCAATCCAATAAGCAGATAGAGTAGAAGAGAAGGCCCGGAACAAGGTTGACTGAGACTGCCAACTGCAAATGAAGATAAAGCAACCAAGTAGCAAAGAATATTAGCAACAATGTAACATAGTAACGGGCGATATAATAAAAATGACTATAATCTAAAATTATAAAGTTGCTAAAATAAGTACGACTAATAAATATTATTATTTACATGACTAAATACTAAAAGAAAGTTATGCATTTTATCTAAACCATGGAAAAACTATAAAGTAGATATCCAACACTTCAGTCATTCCTAGTATAATTGAAATGAATGTCTTTTTTTAGCATTAATATTTATTTGATTTTTGTTTGGACTTTATTTGAGTTACTAATATTTATGGAGTATAAAACTTATTGGAGCAGTCAAAATTATAAGTCCAAACTTGTGATAATACTTTAAAAGATAAACCTATCAAAAAGTTTAAGAAAGATTTATAAATTATACTATAATAAATACTTTTATGTATTAAATATATTTAAAACTTCTATACATGTAATGACGGGTTGGTATGGTTGTGATTTGACTTTTCTTTAGTTAAAACCAAACCAAGTCAATTATGGTCAGGTGTTTTTTTCCTATACCAAATCAAATCAAATCGAACCATAGTCGGGTTTTTTTTCTTAGTTTGACTCGGATTATCGGTTTGTCGGTTTCCCTTTTACACCCCTATTACTCACTGAGCTAGTGACTCACTCCCCGCTTGACAGTAGTTGCACATGCGAGAACTTTGTTAGCTAGAGCATACGAGTTGACAATTTTGGTGAGCCCCGCATTGCTTCGCGTATCCAAAGAGTTTATTTAATGGTTATTGTTCTTTTCTTTAAAACTTTTAGAGTTGCTCCGTATTCATTAATAGTGTCATGAGTATTAGTTTATTATTTTAGACTTGTTGACTAGATCGGACTTTCTTATCATATTTTGGAGATAAATTTAGCATCAGTCTCTTGCAAGTGGTTGATTAATAGTGGTGGAGAACTGATTGGATAATCGATGAAGATTATAAATTGTTTTTGCTGGATATTGGTTGGTTTTATTGTTGCTTTCCGGGATAGGCAATTTTTGGATAGTTCTAAAATAGGGAAAGCTCTGTCTGATTTTCTGTAAATTACCGATGAGGCTTACTTTGGGGCACTTGCTCCTAAGCGCCGATCATGATCTTAAATTGGGTCGTGAAACATAGCGATCTAGTGATAAATGTAAAACAATCTAAGTAGAACAATATATCGTAGTGGAAAAAGCTTATCCGCCTAGTGTATTTTTAAAACCGAAAGAGTCGAGACATATGTTGAATAAAAATCGTAATGTTTGATCACTTACTTACTCTATGTAAACATAGTGAACACATCATTCCTAAAAATGTGAAACTAGGAAAAATATTTTCTTCGAAAAATAAGCAAATAAGTTATAATATGCTAAAAGAAAAAGAAACTAGTTTGACATTTATATCAATTTTGTCGTCAATAAAATGACATATGATATAAGAAAAACATATAGTATAAGAAAAATATGTACCAATGTATTTTGGGAATAACTTTGTACAAAATAAATCGAAAAATATTTTATGGCCATATTGGAGTCGTCTACTCCCTTCACGGATTTCAAATGTACAACCCAAATTCCTTGTAGCGGGTTCATGGGCACTAATTCCCCATTGATTTCCAAGCCAATCTCCCTCTGCTGCGAAATCTTGCTCTACTTGTAAGTTCCCTTTTTGTTTCTTACATAAAACCCCAATCCCTTGTTCCAATTAATTTTAAAATTACTGTATAATCAAATTCAGTCCTCCCATACAAGCCTTTGTGTGAAGGTTAGTATGTTCCGACCTCTAAGTAGTTTAATTTGGTCTACCAAAATTAGAAGTTTGTAGAAAGGTTATGTCCTTTTGTTTAATTTTCTCATTTTAATTAGACCTTGCAGAACCAGTCTATGTCATCTTAGTAACATTCTCTTTGGATTGTTTAGAAGCAACTAGATCAAATGGATTGATTGATTGATTTATTTATTTTGATAACCGTGGTGTCCGGGCCAGCTTGCACGCATCCCGGCTAATTCCAGTGGATATCTGCCACCTCCCACCAACAAGGTTACCTGACAGATCAAATAGATTTAAGTTTCTGTATTCAACTGGTTTAATATATACTCTTCAGTTTCTTACTTGTTCTTCCCCTAGATAAATTTTCGGTAATATCCTTGTTCAAGAATTTCCTGCTCAGCTTGTCCGATCTGTTCAACTGATTTTAAGCACTTTATGTACTAGCATTGCCTATCCCAACTTGTTTGGGACTGTGCGTAGTTGTTGTATATACTGGCATTATGTAGTTTGGATGTGTAAGAAGAACCATATTTTTGTGAGTATCGTCTACTAGGTTGTGACACAATGATCCTTCTCATCCATATTGTTTACCATGGAATTTCTCAGCTGGGAAGCAAACTATTAGTTATTTCTTCATCCAAGGAATTGGACTCGAGTATAACTTGAATATTCTAGACTAACTTTTTCAGCCTGACTGGTTAGAGAAAGTATCAGCACCATCTTAAAAATGGTGTTTCTGCAGTAGCATTTTGGAGAGAAAGCCAAACTTGAAGTAAAGTATCCTATTTTTTGCACTATCCAAAGTTTTGACATGTGATTGTCAAGTTATTTAAGTGTCCGAAAAAAGAAAAAAGAATTGTCAAGGGCTGCTTTTACGAATTCCCTTCTAATTTTGTCATTAGCCTTACTGTATTCTAATTATAGGGTGTCCATCCTTTCCTCTCTTTTACCTAATATGTTAGAAGAAAGTGAGTCAATTGTGATAAATTAAATATTCTGCAAAAATGCATTTTGGAGAGGGTAAATATTATATGGGTGGACTGTCATTTTTTGACTAATTGCTGTTTGTTTTGCAGCTGAAGCCTTAGGTAAGTCATGGTGAACGCCATCAAAGGATTGTACATATCATGGTAAATTACAATTTAGGGCAAGCAAATATAACCAAATATATTAGAAACTAATTGGGTCAGAACGCCCAAGATCTTGATTTGGGCTAAACTCATGATTTCTACTTCTGCTGTAATTAAATTGGTTTAACTACAGATATTTATAAAGACTACTGCATTCATTTTATCTCTGTTCGAATCTTAACATACAATTCCAACGCCAGCTTTATTTCAAACATTTTTGCTTCTTTTAGAATGCTGAGATCTGCTTTCTCCCTTTGCAGTGATGTACCCATGGCACAGTTCATTATCAATATGAATGCTGCATTGCCCCCATCACAAAAGTTTATAATACAGGTATTGGACAATACACATCTCTTTGTACGGTCTGATGTTGCTGGAATGATCCGTAGTGCTATTGCAGAATTTAGAGAGGCAAATACCTATGAGAAGCCTGCTTAGGCTGTTTCATAAAGTCTTTCTGGAATAAACCTTGGACCATGCACCCTTTTTTCCCTTGATTCAAAGAATTGAACCTTTGCCCTGTGCTTGAGTACAATCTTTTGTGGAGTTACTATGGGGAAAAGAAAGATATCAAGTGTCCAAGATTTTTTTTTTTTAAAAAAAAAACCCCAAATAGTCATCTCTGTGACATCTAGAAGTAATTGATGGACGATAGTTGCAGTTCCACCTTTCATTGGTTCTGCTTCTGATTTTATCTAAGGTGCGAGTTAAATTAAATTCTGTGTCTGAACATTTTTTGTACTGTTTTCTGAACATGTTGCTATATATTTCTCACATGTTCTCCCTGTGATAAGATCTTTGTATTGAAGTGAGAATTGGATTTTCTGTTGTGTTCTATCAGTTGTAAAGCAAATTGGACCAAGGTGTAGTGACTTCTTATCAGTATATTTTCCCTTTTTTCCTTTCTAAAAATTGGTGATTTCTTTTGGAGTACTATAAATTATGAAGTATATGCTCTCGAACTAGGATTCAGAATTTGTCACCCCAAACTATTAGTTGCAATTACTTAACAAGCTTTTATTGTTGAGGATAGTTTTGGAGTTGGGCCTTTATTTAGAAGAAAAAGAATGGGAAAGGGGAAACACAAGAAATAAACTCCCATCTCTGGAACAATACTTATGATGTGAATATGAAGAAATATTGGTCCATTCATCCATGTCAAGATATATTGATCATGTTATAATCATTTATGCAGATTACAAGGACCTAAGCCTAGTAAAGGGCTAAATACGTATGCGGCCTTTAAACTTGCCTGTATTTTTCATTTGGACAGCTGTACTGAATTTTTTCCAATTGAACACTTGAACCTACTCACAAGTGTGCCTCTTCGAACACTTATTTGATAATTCTACACAAATCAAAGCGTTTGCATGCTATTTGCTATTGACATATCAAATAACACCAGTCAGAAAAAGAAACGTCAACTAAGAATAGAAAAGTCAAAATTTCAAGAAAACAAAGAGAGAAAGAAAGAAACATTGACAGGAAAAGAAAGGGACTTTTGTATCCATTACACAGTTTTGGGGTCAAAATTGAAGCTATACCCATTTTACAAAAAAAAAAGTTGCAAGCCTACCCACTTTAGGATCAACTTCAGATTTATCGGGTCTGAAGTAAAAAAAATCGGTCGGAAGTGCATTGCACTTAAGATGCTCTTAATGCCAAATAGGTTTGAAGTACAATAAATATTTTCATGCAGTTAAGGTCAGAGAGGTCTAAAGTGAAAAAATTGCACTTCAGATGCACTTAAGGCCAATAAGTCTGAAGTGAAAATATTGCACTTCAGATGCACTTAAAGCTAAATAGGTCTGAAGTGCAACCAACGTTTTCATGCACTTAAAGCCAAATATGCCTGACGCGCAAATTGCCAGAAATTTATTCTTCGAATTTTAACAATCCAATATATGATGTAACACCTAAATCTAGCTCAAATTTGAAAACCTCCAAGTATCATCAGGAACAAACTCTAATCATCAATTTGTCAAAACAATAATAAATCTATTCATTTTGCAATTAAGAAGAAAAAACAACCTAAAACAATAGTAAAAAATAAAGCACCACAACAGCATAAATTAGCTTAAAATATGTTTACAAACACTGTATAAAATAAGAAGAAGAAGACGAAGAAGAAGAAGAAGAATGCCTGAAGTTGCTTAAACTTTATGAAAAAAAGACTTTTGGTGAGTGTTCATCTTCTCCAATTTATTACTTCTCATTTTGTTGTCTTTCTTCTTCCTCTTGAAATGAAAAATCAAAACTGTTGGGTCAGGAAGAAGAAAGTTAGTGGGAATAAACTGCTACCGCCTCCAATACATTTTCAATTTTTCAACTACCTCTGCAGATTCTGAAATTTATAAAATGCATTTTCTGCAGATTTTTCTTGCACCTGGCAATGGTAAATTTCAGATTCTTAAAATATCCAACTAATAATGATGCTGCTGATTTGATTCTAACTTGTTCTTCACTTGATCAGTTACAAACTACACTAAAGTTATCCTAATTGTTCACTTCAATTTGACTTATTTCTTCTGAGCTATGTTAAAATTTTTCTGTTCCATCTCTAATCTATGATATTCAGCTTGTTCAAGTGGCTTGATTTTCATTTCTCGTGGCCATAACACTAGCCTTAATTATTTTCTAAAGCAAAACCCTAAGAACTTGCCGGAAAGTAAAGAGGGGAAGTAGCCCAGCATAGACTGGTGGTGATAAATTAAGTCTTTTAACTCTCTCAATAAGAGGTGTGATACACTCTCCATGCCATGTCGCATCATGTGTTCAATAGGCACAATTATGAACAAGTTTAGATGTTTAATTGGAACAAAGCTTAATTCAGGAATCTAAATAAAAAATTCGGGCAAGTTTAAGGGGCAGCGTACGCATTTAGCCCCGGGTAAAGCGTTTCAACGCTCAAGAAGCTCTTGAATATGATCTTATAGACTGTATTATGTTCCACATAGAGTCTCGGTTAGTTACATGTATTACGCAGCCAAAATAGCTGATCGATGTTTTATGGCTTACCTTGTTAAGGTTGCTTGTTTACCAGTATAGCGTATCTTTTGCTACTTTACCCCCAAAAGAAGTTGTTATACTCCAAAAGAAAAGTTAAAATATGACCCTACTTGAAGATAGTTGATGTGAGGTGTAAAATTCTTGAGAGTCAATGCCCCACAAGAAACAATAGCTGGAAAAGAAACAAAAAAGAAGGTGAAATCTACTGACGTGAAAAAGCAAAGAGCAAACACCCAAAGGACATGCTACAATACTTCTACGATTATACATCTACGATTCTACAATGAGACACCAGATGAGAAGGGGGAAAAACAAACTTTCTAGGAAACTAGTTAAACAAAAACAACAAATAGCTAGGAGTGGGGTGGATCAATAGGAAGCAAAAGAAATGCAGCTAACTGATAAACTCCATTTCGACAAAACCCTATGCAGGTTGAGATACATTGATGTCAGCAGGCTTATTCGTCGAGTCAGGGGCTAATGATGACCAGTTATTTTCATGGAAGGAAGAATACGATACTACAGTTGGTTTTGCTGAAGAGTGATAGGCGTTTTCCATATCTGTACTAGATAGAGGAACATCTGCAGCTATGGGCTCGGACTTGTTTCTCTTGGTCGTCTGCTCGTGCTGAATTCCAGCAAGGAAGCTGCCCACAACAATCTGATTCATACCAAAGAAAAGAGAAATATGCCAGTTGTCATAACTGAAAAACCACTCTGTATTGGAAGTACTTTGCTAATTTGTTCGTGAGAATAAATACATCTATTTGTCGTATAAGCACAACGACATTCCTTCGCATAAACAGCACACTGAATATGGGAGAATCAATACCTGCACAGGACTGGCAGCTACCAGTAGACCGGCAACTCCACCACCAATAACACGTCCATCTGGGCTTGCTAGAGACACACTCATCCCTCCAGATCTGTTTCTCATTCCTCCAGTCTCAGATTGGATAAATGATCCCGTCAAAGACAGTATCTCAAACTGGCCCTATAGGAAGAATGGTAGTGGGAGTTTAGACATAAATGTCAACCATAGACAATAAACAGACAGAGAAACGACGTTTCATCTATAACGCCAATCACAAACTGATTTCAGGGACTTGGATGATACCATAGTCTACATGTACAATACAAGGCACATAGTCCATACTAGACACTGAAGAATGAAGACACAAGTTTTAAGGTAACAAAAGCATTGTGCATAAAGGATTGCACCAATAAGATCAATTTCCTAAATGTGATTATTCTAACAAATAATATATATCCCTGCCTCAAAGTGATCATTCCTTCAATAAATAGGATCAATGCCCCCAATCTAATAGGTCTTCTTCAACCAATACAAGCCAGTCGTTCCAAGTCAAATACAGAGCAGGCTATAGTCATTCTTAACAAATTTGTGCTCCCCCTCAGCAATAGCAATTTTTTTAAGGAAACAGATTACAGCTGATGGAAGTATGCTCATAAATATGGCATGAAGCCACGGTCTTTTAATTACACCGATTCTTTTTGATTGGTATGGTCTTTTAGTTACACTCACCAACCATAGCCAGATCTAATCCCAGAACTTGTTATTTGCCCTTATTTTTTAGATAAGTGATTTTAACGAGTTATATTGAGCTCTCAGGGTTTAGTTAAACAACTTTACCCAACACTTGATTACCTTTTTCTAATCAAGTAAGCAATATATTCATTAATAAAGGGATAAAAACTCCCGTAAGCAAGAGGTATGCATAAAAAAAGAGACCCTACAAAAATAATGGTTCTCTACAGCAGACACTCGAAGAGGGATGAAAGACACCTAGATGCAATGCTAAAATGTCTATAGCTCTTCATTTGATTGATTACTAAAAGTGAAGAGCACTACATCATTTGATTGGCCAAGAAAAATAACAAAATAATGGAGTATCACGCCGTAGAAGCCAAGCTCAAATGTCTATGGCTCTTCAACAATAATACGGGAAAGAAAGAAGAGATGATTAACCCATTGCAAGAGCAAAGTAACTAGTTGCAACACCTCATATGTTAATGTACCACCAGATGAGTCCGGTTGGCGAAGTGTGACACTGGAAATTACACCATTTGCTGAGAGAATGCATATTGCTCGAGGCCCTAGTTGAGAGAATGATATAACCTTCATGGTGACATCCTAAAGAATTTATCATAATACGAAATATAAGTAATTTGTTATTGATATGAATTGACAAATAGCAAAGTCGCCCCTTTCTTCAGTCACATATGGGGGGGTTGGGGTTGG
>MCJB01012374.1:78382-144818 GCA_002018475.1 Nicotiana obtusifolia
AAATATATATAAAAAATAGAGATTCATAAAATATTTTATTTTGCTCAAATGATAACTAATAGTAATTGTTATCTCTTTCAGCTCTTATCTTTCTAACTATTAATAATTTTTTGTCTACGCAATTGCAATTTTATGCTAAATTTATCTCAAAAGAAATAACACTGGTATTTTATAGATTTTATTTTTTCTAGCATGGCAACAATTACACTTTATTTGGTAAAATAAAAACTTGTTGTTAACTGTATATAATAAATTTTTGCAAAATTCATGCAAAGTGAAAAAATTAACTCTCTGGAAATTCTCACTAATGTGGCGCCGCGCTAGTGTATTTTCGCGGTCCAATTGTCCCACTTCGCCTCAGAAAGGGTAGTTTCATCCTGTCCCGTTCCTACATGGTATAAATACACCAAAAATACGACTTTTAGAGGACTTTTGACCTAGGAACCTTTGTGAGATCATTGGAGGCTACAAGACACGGGATTCCATTATCTTTCCATCAATTCAATACGCTAGTTTGGATTGTAACGTTAGATTGATGTTTTTTCATTCTTTGATTATATTTGTGATGACTTCCTCCATGATTATGGAGTAGTTTACCTTAGGGTTTGACGGATATAGTGTTTTCATAAATATTTGTGGATTTTAACTCTAGTTCTTGCTTGAATTCGTTTATGGAGTTTTAAAATGTTACAATATTATTCATCAGTTTATTTAATCGAAAGAGGAATATCCTGGTGATTATCTTTGCATTTTTTTTTTTTGATTTAATTTATTGATTCTTTTAAGTAATCGAAAGAGCTTGTTGAATTGTTGATTAAATCAAGTTAGGGGAATATTCGAGAGACGTTTTCCTGAAGACTAATCCATTAACGTGTGATTGCATACTTTCACAGTGCTTATTTTAGTTCACCTCGTAGAGTTAAGATTTAATCGAGAGAGGAGTCTTTACTACACGTTTGAACTATTCATCGAGTCAATTCGTGAGAATCATTTGAACATTAGAGTGAATTAAACTAGAGTTAAATCCCAAATAGCTATCTTATACCTATCTTGTCAAACCCTTATCCCTCACATTGATAAAAAAATCACCCTGCAAATCTCCAATTCCTTGTTGTCAATTGTCAATTGCTTAATTTAGTAGTTAAACATAGTTCATAATCATTTAGCTCAAGTGTTGATCATCCTGAATAGCAATTAAACCAGAATATATTCGGACATTGTTTAAATCAAATCCCTATGGAGACGATATTTTATTATACTATCTTTGACTAGCGAGCAATAGTTTGTGTTGTGTTTTGCGCTCGTCAAATTTTGACGCCGTTGTCGGGGATTGGCAATCAATGGTGCTTAAAATAGTTTTTGGTGCTAATTCAGGAATTTATTTTTATCTCTTTCATGTGCAGCAACAGGTTAAGTTCGTGGTGTATGACTCGATCTTCTTCAAAAGAAGTAATCCCCTACAAACTGGAGTTGGAAAAACACCTGCGATAACTGAGGAAAGAGAAAGAATTCACTGAAAAGTTCTTGGGGCAACCTTCAACCCAAAAACACATGGCTAATAATGGTGACGATGAGGTAGATTTAGCTGTAAGAGAGGCAGCACAACATGGAGAGGAAGCTGTAAGGATAGCAGCTGAGGTAGCTCGTAGAGCTGCTGAGGAGACCGTCGAAGATAATAGGGGTCGAAGATTCAATCTAAATCGACCCTTGATTGAATTTACTAGTTCGAGAATGCGGTACCTAGGCCTAGTAAAGCATTGGATGATTACGCCAGACCAGTCTATAATCAGGGATTGTCTAGTATCAGAATTCCACCAGTAGCAGTGAACAATTTCGAGTAGAAGCAAGGCTTGCTTCAGACTATCCAGAACAACTGTGTCTTCAACGGGAAGGTGAATGAAGATCTACCACTCATTTGATAGATTTTGAGGAAATCATGAACACCTTCCAGTACAACGGAGCGTCGAACGATGCAGTCTACTTAAGGGTATTCCCCTTTTATCTAAAGGATGGCACGAAGCACTGGATTCGTAGCTTACAAACAGGGTCGATCTGGACATGGGAAGATATGACTAGAAAGTTTCTTGACAAATACTTCTTAGCTGCAAAAACAATGAAATTCAAAAGGAAAATTCACAACTTCTGCCAGACGGACACCGAAACAGTTTTTGAGGCCTGAGAAAGATTCAAGGAGATAGTAAGGAAGTGTCAGCACAATGGGATTGAATTGTGGATGCAACTCCAAGACTTTTGGATGGGCTGACACCTCCCTCACGACGAACTATGAACACTGCAGTTGGAGGTCCTTTAATGAAGAAGACTCCTGAGGAGATTGTGGCAATTCTTGAGGAACTCTCTGAAGATGTTAACCAGTGGCCTGCTGAGAGTAATAATAGAAGAAGATCAGTTGGAGTTCATCAAGTAGACTCTAACACAACAGTGCAAGCCCAACTAGACGCCATGGACAAAGAGATAAGAAAGTTGATCTTAGCCAAGGTCCAGAGCCAACCATCATCAGTTTATGATTTCTGTGGAATGGGTCGTCCAACGGATGAGTGTCAGGCCTCAGCTGCTGATGAAGTGGTAAATGTTGTGGGAAGCTTTGACAGAGGCAACTACCAGAGTGGTAATAATTTTAACTTTATGGGACAGAGGCATCCATGCTTTTCTTGGAGTTCACCAAGTGGTGGCCTGAACTCATGGCAGCAGAATAACTCCAGACCCTAGGGACAAGGAGCTCCAGGTTTTTAAAATCAACAGAGGCAGCAATATCAACCTCCACAGTCTAATCAGTCTAGCATGGAAGATCTAATGAAGTCCTTTATTATTAAGTCAGATGAGAGGCTTGAAACCAATAACTCAACTATACGAGAACATGGTGCAGCTAACTGGGCACGAATTTTTGAAACCTGGAAAGATAGGTTGGTCAACTAGCTACCCTATTGTTTGAGAGGGTTCCAGGAACGCTCCATGCTGATACTGAAAGAAATTCAAAAGAGACAATAAATGCAGTGTCTTTGAGGAGTGGGCACGAGTTGGAGGATCCCATAGCAAAGCAAAAGGATGAGTCGGTTGAAAGACAGGTGGAGATTGTGGAAGTCAGAAGAATGATAACATTCAAAAAGGTGCAGGGATGGTAGATGATGGTCTGAAGAAGAAGGGGAAGACTAAATCTCAGAAACAGAAGGATGACAATGCAACAAATAATGAGACTGAAGAGATCAAATACATGCATGCTCTACCTTTCCCCCAAAAGCAACGAAGAGAGAAGTTAGACAAATAATTCGAGCAATTTCTAGAAGTGTTCAAGAAGGTGCATATGAATATACCTTTCACAGCGGTGCTTTCACATATGCCAGCTTATGCTAAATTCATGAAGGAGATATTGTCCAAGAAAACGGAAAGTGGAAGAGATATCGATGGTCAAGCTCACAGAGCATTGTAGTGCCATCTTGCAGAATAAGCTCCCTAAAAAATGTGGAGATCCAAGGAATTTTATTATACCTCGCTCTTTAGAAAGTATTAAATTTAAAAAATCTTTGTGTGATTTAGGTGCTTCTGTTAATCTTATGCCTTTGTCTATTTTCAGGAAATTGGAGAGAGAGATTGGAGAGATCATGTCGGTAACTATGTCCTTGCAGCTGGCGGATCAGACCACAATCATACCGGAAGGAATAGTGGAGGATGTGCTAGTTCAGGTAGACAAATTTGTGTTCTCGGTGGACTTCATTATGGTGAACATGGAGGAGAATAGGGAGGTCCCGCTGATTTTAGGAAGACCCTTCTTGGCTATGGGAAGAGAATTCTAGATATTCAG
The DNA here is from genome assembly GCA_002018475.1 of Nicotiana obtusifolia. Classification (NCBI taxonomy): domain Eukaryota; kingdom Viridiplantae; phylum Streptophyta; class Magnoliopsida; order Solanales; family Solanaceae; genus Nicotiana; species Nicotiana obtusifolia. The sequence continues at coordinate 82,200 of MCJB01012374.1, forward strand.
GAAAGGCAGCCCATGCTCAGAGTGGGGGATGAAAGGCTGATCTTCAAAATAGAAGGAGAAAGGGGGGCCTGAAAGAGCAAATTGGAAAGAGTGCAGCTGATAAGTGTGGGACGTACCCAAAGAAGGCGGAAAAGAAGCTCTCAGCATGGATGTGTGCACTGGGTCGGGCGTGCAAAGGAGATCCCGACTTCGATTCAGACCCCGACTAGATGAATCAGGGAAGTTTCCTTTACCTCTTGCTTTTTATTTATGTGTCATGGGGACATGCCACAATTTAAAGTGTGGGGTGGGAAATGTAAATATGTATATGTGTGTTTGTAATCATTTCTTTGATTGAATTTTTTTTTGACTTTTCCCCGGCGATGGATTTCCTTGGCTGCCTTCTTGAGGGATTAAAATCAAAGAAAAAAATATATTTGGTTTTTCTTTGTGCCGTTGTTCTTTTTCAAGGGTTTTTGTTGAACCGGGTGTATTTAGTTTTTCTTTTAGTAGAAGTAGTGAAGTCTTGTGCTAAGTGTTAAGGGGAGATGACTTTTCTTTACTTTGCTGTGCCTTGAGAGTAGTGAGTGCCTTATTTGTGACGCCTAGGCTTAGTTCTTGACTCTTAAGTAAGTAACTTAAATTGTGTAATTGTAACTTTGCTTAACTATTTTGACTAGAGAGTCGGGATTGATCCGATCTTAAGTGAGTTATGTGCCAATATGTGTGTGAGGTTTTTTTGGTTATATTCTGTGCATGTCGGTTGATGTCTAGAACTTGCCTTGTGTGTTTGCAAAGCGAAATAGTAGTCTTGTTCAGTGTAGGAACTGATATAGGCATTTCTTTGGTGAGCCAATTATATATTTTGCGTACCTAATTGTGAAGTATCTTAGTTAGCCCCGTTGAGCATGCATTCCTATTTCTTTGGCAACCGCACTACAATCTTGACCCCTTTGTTCGAAGTGTCTATCTATTTGAACGTCTTACCTCTCTTGAGCACTTGAATATGTATGATCCTGTAAAAGCTGAGTGAGTTATGGTCAGGTTTTGAGTGGAACTATAGAAAAAGGAGAAAGGTGCACTATTTGAAAAATTGTGAGACCCACTTATAGAGAATTAAAAAAAAAAGAGTTTGATTTAAAAGGAAGAAAAAAAATCAAAACGTAGAAAAGAAAAAAAATGGATTCCATGCTAATGGTAGTTTTCATCTGGTTTGTGCTTAATAATATTTGGAGCTTGATGCTATTATGTATGAAGGTTGGGGTTTGGTTCAACATAAGTGTGGGGTTTGAATTGTTAATGTATATATATTAAAGTGCTTAGGGAGGTGTAATCACTATATCTAGAACTATCCTACCTGTCTCGCAACCTACATTACAACTAAACTAAGTCCTATTTGATACATGACTGAATGAGCTCAATTAGTAGAGTATTACACTACGGGCAAGCCTATGGTACATCTTCTGTGGCATATGAATCTTAATTCTATGATTGAGTGAATTCTTTCTATCTTGAGTTCCTAATTGTTCTTGAAATTTATCATGTGTGGAACTACTCTCTATTGTTTGAGTGATGGCACATGATTTGCGAAGGTAAGGTGAAATCTTTGACCTCTGTGTTAGAGTAAGTGAGCAGGTTGTGAAAAATGTGTGGTGCTTTTGAGTCGAGATTTGAGGTTAGGATGTTATGATAGGATGCTTAGTCTACTTTAAATATTCTTGGCATAATATGTTAGGGAAGTTGTCTGATAAGAAGGTCGTCTCTATGTGAAGTACATCTTGATTGCTTGAGGACGAGCAATGGTTTAAGTGTGGGGTGTTGATGGTAGGCTAGAATTACGTATTTTAGTCATAGTTTGCACTCTAATTACTGCATTTTACTTGTGTTTGAGCTTAAATGATAGTGAGTTGCACTAATTATGTGTTTTATGCCTTGCAGGAAATGATTCCGAGCTATTAAGATAATTTGGAGCTAATTTGAACAAGTTGGAGCTTTAAAGTCTGAGTAAAAACCCAAGAAATTAAGTCGGGATCACGTTCGAGGGTCGAGGACCAAATCTGGATGTTAAAAAGTGAGAAAACAAAACTACTCTAAGAAAATTACGCTACCGCCCCGCGCTATGCGTAGTAGGGCGTGAGGCGCTAGTGCAAAATTCCTGCAGAATGAAAAAGTTAATTCTATGGAAATCCTCATTAATGTGGCGCATGGGGCGGCGCACAGGTGTATTTTCGCGGTCCAATTGTCCCACTTCGGCTTGGAAAGGGTGATTTCATCCGGGCCCGTTCCTACATGATATAAATATACCAAAAGCACGATTTTTAGAGGACTTTTGACCTTGGAACCTTTGGGAGAGTATTGGAGGCTACAAGACACGAGATTCCATCATCTTTCCATCAATTCAATACACGAGTTTGGATTGTAACGTTAGATTGATATTTTCTCATTATTTAATTATATTTGTGATGGCTCCCTCCATGATTATGGAGTAGTTTACCTTAGGGTTTGACGGATATGGTGTTTTGATAAATATTTGTGGATTTTAACTCTAATTCTTGCTTGAATTCGTTTATGGAGTTTTGAATTGTAGCAACTTGATTCATTAGTTTATTTAATCAAAAGAGGAATATCCTAGTGAATATCTTTGCATTATTTTGTTTGATTTAATTCATTAATTCTTTTAAGTAATCGAAAGAGCTTGTTGAATTGTTGATTAAATCAAGTTAGGAGAATATTCGAGAGACGTTTTCCTGAAGACTAATCCATTAACGCATGCTTGCATACTTCCACAGTGCTTATATTAGTTCACCTTGTAGAGTTAAGATTTTATCGATAAAGGAGTCTTGACTATACGTTTGAAAATATTCATCGAGTGAATTCGTGAGAATCATTAGAACATTAGAGTGAATTAAACTAGAGTTAAATCCCAAATAACTATTTTGCACCTATCCTGTCAAACCATTATCCCTCACATTGATAAGAAACCACTATGTGAATCTCCAATTCCTTGCTGTAAATTGTCAATTGCTTTATTTTAGTAGTTAAACATAGTTCATAATCACTTAACTCAAGAGTTGATCCTACTGAATAGCAATTAAACCAGAATATATTCGAACATTGTTTAAATCTAATCCATGTGAAGACGATATTTTACTATACTATCTTTGACTGGTAACCAATAATTTTGTGTTGTGTTTTGCACTCGTCAGGGACCAAATTCAAAATAAGGAGACATTTACTCTATTTTTCATAGTTGAGAGATTTTAAAAGGCATGAGTGTACGGCGAGGCATATAATCTAACATGGGGCGAGGCATAAGTCTTGAGACATGGGGCATAAGCCCCAAGGGTATTTAATTTTTAATATTTTATAAATTAATAAAATAATTAAAATAGTACAAATATATTAAAAACTATAAGAAATTCAACAAATTTATAAATTTAGCAGGAAAATTATATATCTATTATAGATATGCTAATATGTGCACGAACCATACAAAAGAACATATTTTTTCACTTGAAAAAATGTAAGACGTAGAGATACATTATACCTAACACATGGATGTGATGCAACGTATTTAGAGTTGTAAAAGTTTTTTGGTTTAAGGGATTATTATAGCAACTAAGATGAAATAGGTACATCATCAGAGGGGTATATAGCATCCCCTAAGTTTTGTTCCATAGTATTAATATTACATTCTAGAATGTTTCTTGAAAAAATAGTTCGTAGGATGTTTGTCCGAAAAATTTCTTTTGCAAACAACGGAGGAACTGCAAGCATGGTTGTTCTCCCAAAAAGTTGTTTTATTGCTCCTTCTTTTGTTAGTAGATCAGCTACCCCGCTCTTCTCTCTGTAGCTTTATTTCACCACTGTTCCTCTCATCCTATGAATTATTGACCTGATTCAGAGATAATAGAGTCATAAATGTAGTTTCTCATTTTAAGCATTTTTATTACCTCTGTGGAGTATGTGTTAATTTTCAGTGGTGTTAGTCATCTTTGCTCTGCAATTTGCAGTCCCTGTAATAGTGCAAGGAGCTCGGCTTAGGTATTAGTTGTGTGTGGCAGACCTTTCATAAAGCCCAAAACCCAGTCGCCATTGGAGGTCTTGAAAATATCCCCCCACCCCTCTTTTTCCCCGATTTTTTTAGTGCCACCTCATCAGTGTTGAGTTTGCATTGACCCCTTAAAGGGGGATCCCGTTTAACCCAGATGACTATCTCTTTTCGAGATGTATCTCCTAATGAAATCATGGAATTCAGTGGCCTTTGCTATGACATTAGAGACAGAGACCTAGTATCTTATATTGTAGAATAGCTTGTTGTTCCTGGTTGGCCACAGGTGCCAGAAGCAGAATGGGAAAATGGCTTCCTAGGAGAGGTTATTGTTGAAAGCTCTCTTTCGGAGGTTGGCCCAAGTGTTAGACCAAGAATGGCTTGTGAAGGTGTGATTGTGATGTGGGTCTATAGTAGAGCTTCTGGTGGTGAGTGCGTGCTAGAATATCTTGACAATGGGGCAGTCGAAGAAGATGTGGGCAGCTATTTCAATCACAGACGAGAAAAAACAACATAGTGGGTTGCAATTAACACCAATTTTCTGGAGGAAAGCACCTGTAGGAAGCCTTCTATGATATAAAAGCCATAGGAAGGTCTTAATCTTATTAGGGACCTTGAGCTTCTAGATCCTTGTTTAACTAGTATTTTCCTTGTCCAGTGTATGGACAGTTTTCCTGGTGAGGAAGGTATATGCTGATTTTGTGCTGAAGAGGCCATTGCTTGTTAGGCCCCAGATAATTTTATCCTCCTTGATGGAATTGCAAGGGATGAATGTGGATAAGATCAGATCTTTGATGTTGTCAAGGATGTTTAAAGAGATGGAGGAGGTATCCCATTCACCATTGTTGTAGATGGTGGCCACTTTGGCATCCTGATCGTTTAAAGTGAGTGGTCCCTCAATCATGCTCCTGATAGGAGTATTGTTTGGGATCTAAGAGTCAGTGAGGAAACTCAATCTATCATATTTATTAACAACCCACCAGGCTGCATGGCTGCTTGTACCCCAACCTTTGAGGATACATTTCCATATACAGGATTTTTCCCTTTTGGGGATGTGGTTCCGATTGCAGTGTTTTGCAATGAGAGTTTTAGCCCAGAGGGGGGAGGGGTTGTGAAAGAGTCTCCATGCAAGCCAGCATGAGTAGCTTTGTTTTTACATTCAGTTTTTTGAATCCCTAGACCTCCCTGATCTTAGACTTGGTGACAGTGTCCCAACTTACTAGGTGCATCTTTTTCTTGTTGAGGGTAGTGCCCAAATGAAGTTTCTTTGTATTTTATCAATTACCTTGGTGGTTTTTGAGGATAACTCGATAATTGCATTATATGGTTTGGGATGCTATTCAATGAAGCTTTAGCTAAGATGGTCCTCCTAGTCATGTTTAAAAGCTAGTCTTCCAACCAGCTAGTTTGGATTGCATATTGTCAATGATGAATTAAAAGTCATTATTTACTGGATTTTTATGGAAGATTGGGTAGCCCAGGTATTTGCCAAAGGTACAGGACGCTTGGATAGATAGGTTGGCAGTGTGTGCCTCGAGCTGATCAGGTTTGCAATTGGTAGAGAAGAAAACTCCTGACTTGGTAAAATTTATTTCTGACCTGATGCTTCATTGAAGTAGTTAAGGGTATTAATAATGGCGGAGCAGTTTTTGGAGTCAGCTTTAGCAAAGAGGGTTAGATCATCAGCAAAGAAAAGATGAGAAATCTTAGGGCTAAACCTACTAATGCTGATTGGGCACCAATCCTTGACATGCGCTGCATTATCTATTATCCTAGAGAGTTTCTCCACGCACATGATGAAGAGATAAGGGGATAATGGGTCCCCTTGTCGTATGCCTCTGGTGTGTTTGAAAGGAGTAGTTTGGTTCCTATTAACCAAGATGGATATGGAGGAGGAACTGAAACATGATAGAATGAGCTTGATTAGTTCAAGGGAAAAATTGAAAACATGGAGAGTATCCTAATGAAAGACCATTCAATCATGTCAAAAGCCTTTTCCAGGTCTATCTTTAGGATCAATTTGGCCTTTCTCCCTCTCATCTTTTCAAAGTGGGTGATGAATTCCTGGACAATAATAAAATTTTCAAAGGCTCTTCTGTTTGATAGGAAACTGGCTTGACTGGGACCTATGATATGTGGAAGATATGGCTTGATTCTGTTACCAAAATTTTGGTCACAGTTTTGTAAACAGTGTTGCACAGCCCTATAGGTTAGAAGTTTTTTAGCATGGATGCCTTACGACACTTTGGGATAAGGCGTAGAAGAGTTTCATTCATGCTTGGGTGCATTTTTTTTGTTTCAAAATAGTTTTTGCAGAACTGGATGACATATTCTCCCACGATGTCCCAGTATTTTTGGTATACGAAAGGATGTAGGCCATCAAGTCCTGATGCTTTGAATGGTTTAAAGGAGAAGATGACACTTTTAATTTTACTATTCCTGAGGGGAGGGTCAGGGTGCTAGACAGGGTATGGTTCTGGGTGTTTGGATTTGTGGTATGGAAGGAGGAATGTGTGTGTGAAGAGGTGTAGAGTGAACTAAAGTAGCTGGTGATGGAATTTTGGATGCCTTGTGGATCATGCTGCCAGTTACCAGACTCATCTTTGAGAGAGAGTATCATATTTCTTTTTCTCCTGTTTAGAGTATAAGTGTGGAAGAATCTGGTATTGGCATCCCCATCATTGAGCCATATGATTTTGGAGTTTAGTTTCCAGAAGTCCTTCTCATGTTTTAGGATTGAGCCTAATTTCTCAATTAGATTGTTTTCTAGATTCAAGAGGAACTAATTGAACTGGTAGCGACGAGACTTTTGGATGCCAGTTATCTTGGCCATTAGTCTCCTTTTCTTATGGAATTTGTTGTCGAATATGGTTCTGTTCCATTGAGAGACATTATATTAGAACACTTGTGATGATGGGATAAGGGTAGAGGCTGGTGGAAAGGAATCCAGGATGAGTTTTTGAATGGCAGGCTGGTTACACCACATTGTTTCAAATCTGAATGGCTTGTTGTTAATTAGAGGGGGATCGTGCCTTTGCTTTATGAGTAGAGGATAATGGTCAGAAGAAGTCCTATGAAGGTGGGTTACTGTAGCCTCAGGGTATTCTAAAATCCAAAAATAATTAGCAAAGCACCTATCAATTCTTTCTAGAATTAGATTGGTCCTATTCTTATATTTCTTATTGGTCCAAGTGTATTTACTACCCTTGTAACCTAAGTCCCCTAGTTTACATTGGTTAATACAATTCCAAAATAGGTTGCTTCTGTTGGTGTTAATGCAATTCCCACCAAAATTATCCCTAGCTTTCAATACTTCATTGAAGTCCCATCTCACAAACCAATTGCCATTAGTACTACTGGAGATATCAATTAAACTATCCCAGAGCCATTTCCTATGAGCTAGGTGATTACTTGCATACATAGCAGAAAAAAAACAGGGGGTATGAGAGAGCAATACCTTGACCATTTCATGGATACCTTTGGGGGGAGGGGGTGGAAATCTCATCTACCTGAAGTATATCTTCCTTCCACATTATCACAATGCCTAAAAGGCCAACTGCTGGGAATTGAATTTGGAGGTCGAATTGGAGTTCTTCTCCAAGTTTTTGTGGTTGGCCATTCTTGTTTCCAACAACACTAGCATGGTTGGCTTGTGAAGCTTGATCATGGTTGAGCAATGCCTCTTGAACTCAAGATTGTTTGCCTTTCTAGCATTCCATATGATGTAATTCATTAAAGGTTGTGATTGGTTTGGAAAGCCATTTCTTGTGCCTTTTCCATCCCCTGGGTAGGCATCTCTTTTTTCTAGTGTGAGCGCAGCATCAGGGTCAGTATTAACAGGGGCATCAGTACTCCCTGACTCTGATGAGATCCCAGTCGAATCCACATTTGGTGAGGGTTTTGGAGCATAAGAGGATTAGGATCTTGCTTCACTCCATGCTAATTCTATTGCTCTTGCTGCATCCATCCATAGTGAATCTGTCCTTAGAGGGCCATAGAAGCTTTGAGCCGCCTTGGGCTCTTTGGTCGTTTGCCATTTCAAGAGATCCAGAGCTCTAGTTATCGCTCTTAAGATGTTCCCCAGTGGTGGGGTTCGGCTTCTCCCCAGTGCTGAAGATGAAGGTTCCACTGATCGATCTCTATAAATTGTTGTGTTGTCATCGGATCCACTGTTGTTGGGTCTGGGAAGAACGGGATCGAGTAGAAAGTTTGTTGCAGGAGACTGTTAACTAGTGGGGGTTTGATATTGGCTAGTGTGCTAAGCCTCCATCGTCACCCTCACTAGGTGCGCCGGATTTTGGATGATGAGGGTGATGGGTTGATTGCCCAAGTGAAAACTATAGGACAGATCTTGGCTCTGCAAAGCCAGCTCCAACCAAGATGTCGGTGTATGGTCCTGTGGTAGTGGAGTGGAGGTTATGAGTATGGGTGCCTGGTTGGGTTGTTCCATATTTGGGTGTTTTTGTTATTCTTTTTTTTTTTTTGGTATTGTAGGGTATTGGGTGTGATTTGGGGTAGATTTAGTGGTCTCCATTTTTGGGGTCAAATCATTACCTGGCTGATGGGTTTTGGTAATTGCGTCTAATACCGAAGATTTAGTAGAAGTTTTGTATCTAGTTGAATTGACGGAGATTGTCAAATCACCTAAGCTTGGGTGATTTCGCAGGTAACGCACTCGCGTATCCATGGATTATGGTAGTAATGCCTTTGCAGAATGGTTTGGCAGGGGTAGAGTAGCTGTGTAGGGTATATCATTGGTAATAGGGCTCTCCAAATGTGTATGGACCCCTGTAATGGGAGGGGTTGTTGGGACTGGGTGAGTTATCCGTGGATCAGTTGGCAGGCTCCTTATTTTAGCCTTTGGGCCTTGCCTTTGTTTTTCACTAGGGCCCGCTTGTTCAAAGCTTTGTACTTGGGTAAGGCCTGTAGTGGTATTGGAGCTTGCGATCTCCACTTCTGGGCCTGCTTTTTGTTTGGCATTTGATTTGGGCTGGTCCTGCATGGCCTGAGTTTTTGGAGGGGGAATGCTCTTTTGAAATCATTTGTTAAGTAGTAGATCACTGAGTGTTGATTAGCTAGGAATTACTTAATAAAGGTTGAAATGTACACATTTTGAGTGTGTTTGTGTATTAATTCTTGGGTGAGTTGAGGGAGTTCACACTACTTTGAAGTAAAAACTTGTTCATTACGTGTTTCTTATGTGTAAGAATGAACTTGTGCGGAAAAGGATCAAATGGGAGAAAAATTTGTGAGAGAAAAGCTGAATACAAAAATTTGGACAGCGAAGCGAGGTTCGCTTCGCCAGACCGGGACCGGAGCAGAAAAAAATCAACTTCTCCAATCCGAATTAGGAGAAGCCAATATCGCCCCAACTGAACCCTAAATTATATAAATATGATAGTTAGCCACTTTTTGAAGGGAGAGAAGACTATGGGGAGGCAAGAACACACTTAGAAGCAGAGAAAAGCCATAACAGAGTTCGGAAACTGCGAAATTCATCTTGAGTTCTTCTTTTGTCCCTTCTATTATTGATTTTTATGTATTCTTGGGAATTAATTGAGATTGCTACCATGACTATGCGTGGCTAAGATCGTTTATTCTGAGGTTATGGTTTTACATGAATGTTGATACTCGGAGATTAATTTGACGATTTAATTTATCACACTGGGTTGTTTATTCATATCCTGAGCCTAATTATTTTACTGCCTAGCTAACAGTGAAATACTATATATGAATCTTGAATTGAACTTGAAAGAGGTGATTCTTGATTGCAACATGATTGAATAGAGCGGGATCTTGAACCTAGTCGTGGGGAATTGGTTTGCGAATACGGATAGAAATATACCTATTTGTCGTACTTAGCTAATTGTGCAAGAGATTATTAATGCATTCTTTTTATCTTTAATCTCATAGACATATAGGGTTTAGAATAAATTAAATAGGCGAATACAAGTTATCAAATTTCTATGAGTATTATTCTCCTTGCGGGTTAATAACCCCAATAAATTGATAAGTTGAGTTGATTGAAGAATTCAACAGGATTGTTATCCAACCATGACCCCGAAATATTATTCTCACTGAATTCAACCTTTCGTGCTAAGTGTGCTAGTTATTCTTTTAATTGCAACTCTAATTTGTAGAATTAATTAAACAAAAATTACCTTGAAATTGTTCTTGACTCGATAAATTAGAAATTTCTTGATTTAGTTTATAATTGATTACAAGTCCTTGTGGGAACAATACTCTACTCACTCTTTATTAATTGATTGACCACGTATACTTGCGTGTGCAATTTAGGGCAACATTACTCTTCGTATTATAATTGAATTTTTTGGTTTCAAGGAACTTACCAGAGTTTGTATCGAACATTTTATCTGTATTCCTTGTGTTGGAGCGTTGTTAACGTTATTAGTTTGTGTCAACCGTGTTTGGCCTTCCACTGAAGGATGGGCTAGTTTTCTTCTCCTTGGAAAGGTTACCATTTTCCATTCTTCTTCACCTTCATTCTTTTTCCGTGTTTCAAAGCACTTTGGTTGGTCTTGCGAGGGGGTTGGTGGTTTGGGTCTGTGTGTGCATGATTTTAGGGTTTTCCCTATCCTTCCGCATATTGTACACAATAAACTTTATCCCTCATATATCACAGCTTGTTATGATCCCCAATTGTGATGGATGTTTCCACCGGCGTTTCGATTGGGACTTGGATGCATATTCATGCATATGTGCCTCTTAATGTGGCAAATGTGCACATGTCTATTTTGAGGAGTTTTTCCAGTTTCCTCCCAACCTTTTCTAATATTTCCTTATCATATAACTCTGTAGGCAATTGTGGTAAACGAACTCATATAGCAGTAAAGGATAATGTTACCTCTCGTGGAACAAATTTTGGTTCCTATTTTCTGATTAAGAGAAAATTCCCAGATAAGAACCGTGGCCCTTGGTGTAGCACTTTAATCAAATTCTCCTCTTTTCCAATCTTGACTATAAAAAAGTCCCAACCTAGGTCAATCAAGATTAACTATTCAGAGGTGTTCCATAGATCAATTAGTTTGGAGCGGAGGAGCTGATGCGACATCCTACAACCAAAACTTTTTATGACAACGTAAAAACATCAAGGATGGTATAGGCGGTTCTTGTCATCCTGGGAGAGAGTGATTGGACCCAGATTGTCCTTGCCCTTTTCCTCACCCTTGTTTGTGCAGGGTTCATCTTCATAATATTGGGCTTGAGTTGCCTCTTGTTTATCTAGAAGCATTTTTTTGTAGGAATGGATAAGTTATTATTTTCATCCATGGAGTTATTGTCCGGTGGTTCCGATGGGATATTTGATGGTTTTATTGTTGTATCCATTTTCTCTCACCTGGATTTTCATTCTAGTTCCTAATAATTCCAAGAATAATAATAATAATTGTAACGATCCAATCTGTTATTTTGAGTATTTTAGCCTCGAATCCCTAAATTCTGCTTCCTCTATGCTATAGTATGATTATGTAACTTGCTGGGGTGGTTGGTTTTGGTTTCGGGTGAGTTTCGGAGTGAAATGGGACACATAATCCTTAAGTTGGAAGATTAAGTCGTAGGAGTTGACCGTAATTTGACTTGTGTGAAAATGACTCTGGAATGGAGTTTTGACTGTCCCAATAGCTCTGTGGGGTGATTTTGCTCTTAGGAGCATGTTTGGATGTTGATTTGGAGGTCCATAGGTCGTTTCGGCGTAAATTGGCGAAAGTTGGAATATCTTGAAAAGTTTGACCAGGAGTGGACTTTATTGATATCGGGGCCGGGTTCCGATTCCGGAAGTTGTAATAGCTCCGTAATATCATCTATGACTTGTGTGCAAAATTTGATGTCAATCAGAATTGTTTTGGTATGAATCGACGTTGGTTTCGGAATTTGGAAGTTCATAGTTCATAGGCTTGAATTTGGGTCGCGGTTCGTAGAATTTGTGTTGTTTGATGTGATTTGTGAACTCGAGTAGGCTTGTTATGTATTTTGAAACTTGTTGGTATACTCGAATGGGGTCCTGAGGGCCTCGAGTGTGAATCGGATCATTTTTGGACTTAGTGTTTTGCAGAAGTGCTGCTGTTCTAGTGTCATCGCACCTGTGGAGGGACAGATGCGCCTTGGTCATCGCAGAAGCGGATGAGCCAGCCCAGGCCTGGGTTTGTAGGTGCGGACGCCTGAGTGTAGATGGGTTCACAGGTGAGGACGCCTGGGCGTAACTGCGCTTCTGCAGGTGTGACCCTTTTCTCCGCAGAAGCGGAATTTGAGGAGGGGCCTTGGACAGGACCGCATATGCGATCTCCTTCTCCGCAGAAGCGGGCTCACAGGTGCGAGCCATGGACCGCAGAAGCGGAACTCCTGGACTTAAGTGGAATCCGCACCCGCGATGGTTTTTTCGCAGGTGCGGCGTCGCAGAAGCGACACAAGGGCCGCATATGCGAGGATCGCTGGGCAAAAAAGGAAAAATTCGAGGGATTGATTTCATAATTTATTTTGGAACTTTGACAGCTTTTGGGGCATTACGAGAGATTTTCAGAGAGGACTTTGGTGTAAGGAATTCTAACTCGTTTTTGATTAATTCCCATAAATCTATTGATAATTTCATAATTTAATTAGTGTTTCCGAGTTTGAAATTGGGAAAAAATGGTAGAAACTCCTTAGGATAAATTTTTGAGTTTTGAAAGGTGAAATGAGGTTGGATTTGAATAATTCTTGTATGGTTGGAATCGATATCGAATGGGTGTTCGGTTTTGTAATTTTATTTGGGTTCCAAGACGCGGGCCCGGGGTGACTTTTCGGGTCGATTTCTCAATTCCTTGCAAAGATCGTTATTTTATTATGTGAATTAGTTTTCTATAGTTATATTTATAGTATAAAATTATATTGGCTATATTCGAGCCGTTCGGAGTTGAAAAATCGAGGAAAATGCTTTTAATTGATTGAGTTAGCGTGGTTTGAGGTAAGTGACTTGTCAAACCTTGTGTGGAAAAAACTCCCCTTAAGATTTGGTATTGTTGTGATAATTGTGAAATGTGAAATCAGTGTATGCAAGGTGACGAGTCTGTACATGGGCTAAATGTGAAATTTCTGGTTTTTAGCTATGTAGTTCTCTTTCATGCCTTAATTGAGTCACTTTAACATGTTGTAGTCCTCATAATTAGTCTAATTTCACATGCCTGCTTGTCTTATCTTTTATTTGCTATTTGTCCTACATGTTTAGTCGAATTACTTGCTTTCTTTTATTACGTATTCATTATTTAACTGTTGAATTCACTTGAAATTGCTATTCTTGGAATATTATGTTGTTGAATTTGGTATTGAGTTACAAAGGTCGTGGTTCCTATTGAGGCAAAGCGTAAGTTGTGAGACATCATTTTATTGAGTTACTCTCCAGTTGTTATTGTTGAGACTTTTGTACATTGTGGTTGAGCCGTGGGCTCCTTATTGTGAAATTTTGTTACTGTTTGCTTTTCTGACAAGTTGTGATATTTGGGCACTTGATGTGCGAATTGTGATACATTGTGATATTGATACGCATGCAGTAGTATAAGGTCTGGGTGTTGAAACACATGCGGTGAGATAAGGTGGACTTTATACGCGAGGCTAGTAGGGAAACTACTAGAAGCCATGTGGTGTGATAAGGTGGCTAAAACGCGGGATGCTATTTCGGAAAAATAATTTTTAAAACTATGAGACGGTTGGCCCTTATTGATCTTTCTTTATATGTTGTAGTTGCTTTGGTTGTTTGTTCTCTTAACATGTTAGTCCTTGCTTCCTTCCGTGTAGTATTAACTGTCTTGATTCTGTGTTGTTAATTTTCGTAGATTTCCTTATTGCTTCATTTCCATTGTCTTTATTAGTTTATCATTATATCTTTCGCCTTGTTTCTAATTATCTCCGGTAGGGTCTTGACCTGGCCTCGTCACTATTCTACCGAGGTTAGACTTGGCACTTAATGGGTACCGTTGTGGTGTACTTATACTATGCTTCTGTATATCTTTTTGTGCAGATTCAGGTACTCCCTATCAGTCCCGGCATTAGTGAGCTGAGGTTGCTTTGGAGACTTCATGGTACACCTTCTCGCGTCGGTAGGCCTCGGAGTCCCCTTCTACCCTATTTTTCCTTATTTTATTACACTATCTTAGATGGTGATGTATATGATTGTTCAGGATTGTTACTAGCGCTTGTGACTAATACTTCACCAGATTTTGTGGATTGTACATTTTGAGTTACAGATTTTATTTATGCATTTGTTGAAGTTTTAGCTTTTTAAGTTGTTATTTCAATTTTTCTGCATGTTGATAGGTTTACCTAATTTTAGAGACTGAGTGCCGTTACGACTTCCTACGGAGAAAATTTGACGTCATGACAATAATATGAAGTTTTTGTTAAAAACCTCAAACCAGATAACAAGTCACAAATACTCATTATAGTACAAAAATAGCTAGAACAGAGCCTTAAAATAATATCTAAACTAGACCCGACACCGAAAGAAATTTTAGAACCAAAAACTAACAAAGAATAAATTAAAGAATGCAAATATTAAAATAATTGAAGAAAATGAAGCATATACAAGAAAACGCAAGCGTGAATGAAGAGTAAGAGTTGGAGGACAAAACTTTTGTTTTATAGTTTGCACTTTACAGACATACTTATAATCTGTCGGTATGCCTCGATATAATTTTTGGTGCATCTAGCCCCAAAGCTCACCCCAGGGTTTGCCAGAAAATTTCTTTTAAAACACTAATTTGGATAGATGTTCCCTCTTGATGTGAAGGGTAGAGACGCAATGAGTGCCATGTTTCAAAACTTGGGAGGAAAAACAGAAACAGAAAAGTTAAACCTCACAAAACAGCTTAAGAAAATATTGATATTTTCAAATTGCAAAAAAAAAAAAAAAAAATATTGTGGCATGAAGTTCGTCAAAGAGATTAGATAGATGAATTAGTGACCGCAATCAAATCATTAAAGAAATCAAAAGAAATATGATCAGCATTGATTATTAAACTATTAAGAGTATTTTAAGAATTTAAATATTTTGTTTAGGTACAGATACTACAGATCCACCATTGGTAATTGAATCATAAATTAATAAAACAAAGAAGATCAAGTTTAAATCGTTTTGAACCCAAAAGAGAGATAACATATACTACTACGTAATTTAAAGAGTACTTTGTTATCAAAAAGAAAATCAATATCACAAGGTTTATGCTGCCTATTATTGTTATTATAATAATGAGAAATTTGGCTCTTTTCATAGGACCACAGAGAAGTTGACTAAACGAGGGAACACTACAAGATGTAATAAGGACAATATTAGAGTAAAGTAGCTTTTAGATAAGAACGATAATTTTTTTAAATGTTATTTAGTCATTTATTTAATATGCTAATGAGTGGATATCCAATTATGTTAAGCTAATCCACCATTTCTTCTCCAATTTTTATTTCATGTTAAATTTAGGGCATTTGCTAGTGGTCCCATTTTTTTATTTATTTCTTTTATGTCATTGAACCTGACTTGAAGTTTTTACACATTCCAACATCATGCTTGCAAGTGGAAAAGGCTGAATAAATATTTTACAAGAATATAAAATTTAGTATTCTGATAGCACTTTAATTACTTCCTACTTTTTCAAGGAGGAAAAAAACTTCCTCTGTCTCATATTATCTGTTGTGTATTTTTTACACGTTCCTTAAACAATATTAATTAGAAAAGGGGTTAGACTATCATATCATTATTTATGTCTTAAAATAAAATCTTTTTTCATTAAATATTTATTCTGTATTATTTCCATCTTCAAGAACATTTATTACTAAGGGTAAAAAAGGAAACAAATAATCAATTTTGTCTTGAACTTCTCAAATGACAAATAATTTGAGACAACTATATTTAGTAACTACGACTGTTAATATGAGACGGAGGGAGTACTACTATGTTCTTAATTATTACTATGATTACCACTTAGCAATTTGGCGTTCTTGTGCTTCCACCAGAAATGTTCAAATTAAAGTATTGTAATCAATCACTACCAAAACTATTCATTTTCTTTCTTTTCTTTTTTCTTTTTTATTTAAGGGGAAAGGAAAGTAGGGGACTAATAAAATACCACTAAATAAAAATATTGATGGGATAATTTAATGGTCTATGCAGGTATTGCTAGAATTTAAAATTACGCAACGCGTGAGAGGTTGGAGTTATTTTGTTTAGACATGAATAATTTTATTCTGTGTTTATTCGGCCTTGCTGCTCTATGCTAAATTAGCATTAGCTATTTCACAAAACTTTCCAATTTTCTTTTGTTTCCTTTCCTCCGAAGCAATCAACTTAATATTACTTCTGGACTATTTCTGATTTCCTTCATTTTCGAAATGTAAACTGAAGGGTAAGCAAAAGGAAATAAAGTTTTATTTTTAAAATGAACTTCTAATACATTCAATTTGAAGCTAAATGTTAAGCGGGAATAAGTTGGTTTCCAAATGAATTTTAGTTTTTCCAAACTAGGTGAAAATACTGTTAAAAATGATGAATGTATGTCTAATCATTAACGGAAGCTTTATATTTTTGGGCTTCATTTCAAGGAAACCAAGAGAGATAACATATTTCCATTAGAAAATTATGTTCTTTTGGGCTTTCATTTATGCCACCAATTGCCAACGAGAAATTAAACTTTCATAAGTATCACATTTTTAAATAATATATACAGATGCCTAGCACCATTAAGCATATATCAAATGAGGCAGCGTATTATTTACATTAGTAGAAACCTAAAAGAAGTTGGTAACCCTTTAATGTCCGAGAATGTTGCAATTTCATGCCAAAAATATCTCCATAAAATTAGGACTTCAATTTTATCTCCTTAAATTTCTTGCCATCATCTTCTAATCACATTCATGGCTAACACATCATTCTCCTCCCGCCCATAAATCACGTTTACTTTTACTTATATTTTTTTTTCCAAATCAGCCTCTTAATAAATTGTATAGTATATATTAAGTATATTGTACATATGTATCCGTCTATTATATATTAATATATACACCCATATCTTCCATTTTCACACCCAAGCTCAACACTCAAGTATTATACCTAGCCCAAGGAACTGTTAATCAAATTGCAGATAAAGTACATACTATTTTTTATACCTAAAAATACATGATATATTTTGTTTATTTAATTGTGTTTAGCTATAAAAAATTTGTGCTTTGTCTTATAATACATGGTATATTCTATTATTTGGTTTTGTAGGTATAAAAGTATTATGTATTTTGTCTTAAAATACGTGGTATATTCTATTTTTTAACTGTTCTTGGTATAATAATGGTATGCTAATATTTTATATTTATTATTGATTTAATGTATTTGGTATAATATTGGTATAATCGTATTCGCAAGCAAAATATTTTGAATAATATTGTTATAGTAATGGAATGTGGATTAGTGTATGGGAAAATAATGAAGAATGGGACTTTCCCTGAGAGCATCTATTCGAAGCAAAAATTCAAAGAAAATGACAAGTTTAGATTAATGATGAGAGAGAATATTGTGATAAATTAATGTGCTTCAATAGTCCCTTAAATTGTGGTTAGTGTTTACGTTTAAAAAATTAAATGCCACGTAAAGAATCCTTAAAAATACTATAATTGTAAATGAATGTGCTCTTTTTAAAATAAAGCAAAAGTAATGTTATTTATATAAATATTTTTTAAAAAGAGACTAGCAATGTTAAAATCTCATTGCCTGCCAAATGATCCTTTGTTGATGTATAGCCCATTGATATTTTTCGGTTACTTGAGATATTGATGGTGTTGGGTCAGTTTTTTTTTTGAGGAATATATATTTTTAGTCGATTTATAAAATAATAGTCGATAATATATATATATATATTTTTTTTTTTAAATTTATTTTTTAACTAATGAATACAATTAATTTCGATCAACAAGTCAAATTATATTTTGCCCTTTATTTGTTACGCCTTGGACGAATAAAAAGCAACAAGAAAAATAATGGGTCAAGCCCAGTTAATCCATATTATTGCTTGTGGGTTTGATAAGGATGTATATGGTTTTAGGCGAAAAAGTAGAAGCAAAATGGGGTGCGAGCTTGCCAAGAGGTGTTCTAGCATGTCGCATGACCGTACTCCCTCTTTTTCAATTCACGTTACGGATTAAATAGTTTGAATTCACATGAAGCTTAAGAAAGAACAATAAATTTATAAATTTATGGTCTTAATATATTACAGTGTCATAATATTTGTATGACCATAAAGTTTCTCATTAACAACAATAACAACAAATTCAGTATATTTCCAACAGGTGAGGTTGGAAAGGGTAGACGTAGACCTTATCTGTAGCTAGTAAAGGTAGAGAGTTTGTTTCCAATAGACCCTCGGTTTGGAAAGAGTGAGAAGAAGAAGGAGGAGGAGAAAAAGAAGGAGAAGGAGAAGGAGAAGAAAAGGAACCATACAATTTCTCATTAAAGGTAATAGTATAAGGAGTGTAAAGTTAATTGTTGTCATTCTTTTAGAAACAGACTAATAAAAATATAATGTTACATAAACTAAAGCAGATGGAGTATATTAACTTTCTCTCGTATTAGGTTTCTCAGCCACTTTATTCTTTCTGGTTCTCACTCGTTACAGTGATGTAGCTGTGGGCAGGCTTTACCGTTATGATTAAAAGCGCTGGCGTTAGAAGAGTCCCTCTGCAGTTGCAATCAATTCTCTAGCCTCTGGTTTTAAAGAAAAATCCGTGATAGAAACTACTCAAACTATATTTTCTTATTATGATTGATATATTTTGTGACACAATTATTATAGGTTAGGCGTGACTTTAGTTATGAGGGTGAGAGAGATTCAGCATTTAAACTTCTTACCGGTTTAAAGTACAATCGTCATGGCAATAAAATGATAGGTTCAATTGAACCCGCTCCTAATATTCTAGGTCTGTCTCTGTTCATGAGCCATTTTCCGTAGCCATGGACGAATTTTTCCGATCATCATCAGCAGCTTCTTCCTGATTGCAGGCTAACATAAGTGCTTTGTTAGCTTCTCCAACCCACTCAATTCTAGCAACAAACACCAACAAGAAGGCCAAACAAACAACTACTCCAACCATAAACCCTGCCAACAGACCTACTAGGCCAAGATGAAACTTGAATGCAAAAATTACCCCCAACGGCAAGGCCAGCAGGTAAAATCCACTGATATTAGCGTACATCCCTAGCCAAGGCCGCGCTGTTCCACGAACAATTCCTCCACAAACTGCTAAAGGGAAATTAACAACTTCAATTAACGCCATTAGCAACATGATCTTCTTCACTCCTCTTATTATCCCTTTGTCATGACTAAACAGTGAACCCCAAATTCCTCTTGCCCCTACCATTACAGAGCCACTTAGAAACCCAAAAACAATACTCAACCCTAACGACACATATGCTGCCCGGTAAGCAGGGGCAGGACTGTCTGCCCCGAGCTTATTCGATACGCGAACGGACGCACACGTCGCAAGCGAAAGCATGACAGAGAAGAGCAAATAATCAAAGTTCAATACGATGGCTATAACCCCAACTGCTTGTTTAGCATTCGGGAGACGCCCTGTGAGCAAAACCAATATCTCATAACACCACCATTCAAGACAAGTAGTAAGACAACATGATCCACAGAGTTTAAGCAATCTAATCCAATCAAGAATCCCTTGTTCCCACCAGCCTCCTTCTTTCCATTTCCCTCCCTTTCTGTTCTCTACTATCATGACATAAATAGCCAAAAGAATCATGATTATTAAGTCTGTTATCCAATATGCCATGGCAATTCCTTCTAGCCCTTTAGTCATTGAAAGTAACCTAGTAATTGGTACATGCAGAGCAACAGCTAGAGTTGAGCTTAACATAATTGGGATTGTAACATTTTGTGTGCTCAAGTAAGCCTTTAGTGGACACAAAAATGATGTGATCACCAAATCAGGGAAGAGATAAATAAGATATTTCTTAGCTACCATAGAAATGTCATTTTGCTGGCCACATTTTATGAGGATTTTGTCAACATTAAGCCACAAGAAAGATATAGGAATTGAGACGAGTAGTAACAAAGAAGTTGACATGATAAGGGTCTTGTGAAGTAACTTATGATTCTTGGCTCCAAATGCTTGTCCACAAATAGGTTCCATAGCACCACTGAGACCATTCAAGACTGAGAATCCAGTCACGTTCGCGAACGTAAAACCCAACGTGGCTCCTGCCAATGAAAGAGCTCCAAGCTTACCGAGAAATGCAGTTGTTATGGCTGTTTTTGCAAACCATGTGAAGTTCATGGCCATCAGAGGAAGTACTATTCCTCGTTGCAATTTCATTTCTAAAAGGGTATTTTGTATGAGATGTTGTGGCCATCTTTTGGTCATTGTTTCAGGCATGGTAGTTGTAGTATTTGAGGGATATTGGCGGAGTTATTTCTGTTTTAGTGATTTCTTACTTGAAAAATGGAGGGCCTGCACAAGAATGATAAGTTGTTAAAGAGCATGAGTTTTGTGAAGGTCAACGTTGGTACGGTATTTAGTAATTTCGGTTCGGTATTTTCGATATTCGGTTTCGGTTTATTCGGTTCGGTAACTTCGGTTTATTCGGTATGAATACTAACTAGTGCATATAGTCATAGACTGTAAT
Organism: Nicotiana obtusifolia; assembly: GCA_002018475.1. Taxonomy (NCBI): domain Eukaryota; kingdom Viridiplantae; phylum Streptophyta; class Magnoliopsida; order Solanales; family Solanaceae; genus Nicotiana; species Nicotiana obtusifolia. The sequence goes on from MCJB01012374.1 coordinate 102,887, forward strand.
ATTCTTAATTAAAGTATTCAAAAGTACAATACTAAAAACGTCTGTTGACAAAAGTTTTGTCCAAAACCAGCAAATATCAACCCAGAGAAAAAACTGTACATAAAAGAATAAATTTGATCATTAGAAATGTCTTGTTGCTTGCTTAGAGTTAATTGATGAACTTAGAGAATAAAGAAAAGTAAATTTTAGATTTGTTATATTTATGTAATTAATAATATGTATATTGTGTAATATAATATTTATTTCAGTACGGTATCGGTATTTCGATATTTTATTTTAAATACCAAATATCATACCTAATACTAATTTTTTTTTAAAACTTAAACCAAATACCATACTGAATATCAAAATATCGAATACTAAATATCAAAATTTTCGACTTCGATATCACCGCCAAGATGGCTCTTTTTGTAACGGCCAATTGAGGAAAGAAAGCAATTAGAGAGGGAAAGTTCGGTGGTGAATTTATAGTGCGTGATGAGAATACAATGGCAAATAAAAAAAGAATGATGCTAAAAAGAAGAAAATAACACGGAACAGAAATCTTTATGAAACACTAATTGTTGCCTAGACATTATTACTTTTTTGCTAAAATAACACAATACTTAGAATTCATTATTGAAAGATTAACTGTTGTTTACACATTTTTACTCTTTTGCTAAATTGGCACAGATGAAAGATTAACTATTGCTTATACATTCACTCTTTTGGTCGAGAAAAAATTATCCAAAAAATTTCACCACTAACTATAGATTTTTTAACATGTGCTATATATATATATCAGTCTTTTATGGGTTTATTCAACACGATATATATCGAAATTGCACATTTTAAAGAAAGTTTTCGTGTTACAATGTGCATCGCTCATTGTTCACCCTTCCCCAGTCTTACATGAATACGAATACTTCATGCACGGAGCTATTTTTTTTAAGTCGAGCGCTTTCATTTTTCAAGTCAAATTACCACTTTCTTCCCTCTTCTTCCCTTTTTTTCCAAGAAGCAAATTAACAAAATTTTCAAGTAGCATTTTTCGGTACAAGTTAGCTATGGCATTTATTGCCAACCACTTTGTTATTTCAAGCTGTACAAATTAGTACTCACTCTCCCAATTTATATGGTATTTTTTTGCCTTTTGGGATTCAAACTTCATAATTGACCGTATATTTAAAGATAAAATATTATTAAATTTTTTGAAATAAAATTTATATATTTAAAAACTATATAAAAGTACTGTAGGCCATAATGATTAATAAATTAAAATAGTTAAAAAGTATATGAAAAATTTATGACCAAAGATCAACTCGTTTAAACTCTAGAACTTAGAACATCTTCACATAAAGGAGTAACTATTTTAATTTTTAGAGCAACTAGCTAGATTCTTGCAAGGTTAATAATCTATCTTGATCTGTTTTGGTTCATTGTCCTATATATTCTTAAGAATTTTTCCTTAAACCACATGATAACACATTGTAGAAATGGAGAATAATGTGGGACAGGATTGGTAGGGGATTTGAATTTGAAATTGCAAGTGATGCAGATAAATTCTCACTTGATTTTAAAGAATCAATTGTAGCTTTTCTCTTTTCGTATAACGCTTTAGAATCATCACATGAAACGGTTATAGAGCACAACGCTTTAGAGACTACTGTAACATAAATATGAAACTGGCATAGATTAACATAACTGAAGGAAGTGGCATAAAAAATGAAAAGGCATAAGAGAATAAGGTAATTTTAAGAGGTTTGGCACTATACCACTATCTTAATTATAATCAAATTGGGTTATTTATAACAGCAAAGGAAAAGAAAAAGAAAGAAGGAAAAAATAAACCAATCTTATCAGTAATTAATAATCCTAGGACAATTTTGGCTCATGGAAAAGAAAAAAGTGACAATTGAGCTCTAAAATGATGAAACTATTAAGGTTTGCTCTAATATGTTGAAATTCTATTGAGATTATTACCCTGTTTATGAGAGGGATCAAAAGCATATCTTTTCTCACAAAAAAATATTTTTTAGAAATTTAAGATGTTTGACTAAAAATAAAAAGTATTTTTAAGCAATAGCAAACTGTAACTACACACCGTTTGTAACATGAAACTTTGATTCTCTAACAGACTCTAAGGAAAAGAAAAATGCACTTTGATAACATTGTCTTTCTGATCGGCTTGAGGTTAAATCAGATAAATCATTTTTGTCTAATAATCTTTGGATCTTCAAATTTTAGTCAATTACTGCATATTTACAATATATTCTTAGGTAAATAATGATCACTTCCCAAACTCCAGTAATAACAAAGAAAAATATGCACTATAATATATCCTAGGAAAAGAGCCACTTACAAATCCATAATCATTTAGCAGTTTTCATACTTTATGTGCGGATAGATTAAATTAACAAAAGCACGCTGCTATATCAGGAAGACACCAGATAATTCTGTATTAATAATAACTGTATCAAATCAATTATTCTCTAATCTTAGTATTATTGTCGGGAAAATTAACTCCGTCAGAAATAATATTTACGGTATATGATTGTAATAAATGTGGATTACTAAAAAAACAATAATCAACGATAATAATAAGAGAAACAAGGACGTTGAGATTTTATGTGGAAAATTCTTTTGAATAAGGGAAAAATCACGGGCCCAGAGGAACAACTGATTTCACTAATAAGAATTTTATAATTTGTGGTACTGAGTATAATATTCCAAAACCACTACACACTGAAAAGAAATAACCTTTTTTTTGATTTTTCCATCTCACTACAATACCGTTCAAACTTTCTATTTTCTCCTCAAAGAGTATTTTTCTTTCTACTCTGTAAACTTTCTCTTACTCTATTTGTTTTAGTGTGTCCAACAAGTGAGAGCAAGACACTTATTTATGGCGCTTAGAATTGTTTGATTGATATCATCAATAATGTCATATTAATGACAAAAATTAAATATTACATTGTGAAACCAAAAAATGATCTGCCGTAAATGAAATGGACGGAACAATTGTATGGTGGAAAGTGAGAACACCTTTATTTATCTAGTGTTTTTTGAGATGCGCCTAGCTAGTGTAGGATTAACACGACTGTAAAACAATATTTCCGCTTGTAGTGCGTTGGTTAATGCTTATCTGATGCGCACTAATCTTGATTAATTAATGACTTTAAAAGATATATCACTCTTAATTAATTGGTCCTTGGATTTATGATTAATTTATTTAGAATAATAATGAAAGATCTATAGATAAGAATATCTTAAGGAACATCAACTTGAAACTCGGGTGATATGTGGAGATATTGATTATTCAGTGACTTGAAAGATAAATTCCTCTTAGTTACTCCTTGGTATATGCTCTATGCAGAATTAAATGAAATAACATCTAGCCCATGGGAGTGAAAATTCTTTAGCTCAAACCAAATAAAGAAGTTATGGCAAAGATTCCTAGGAATTTCAATCAAGATAATATAATAAAAATAGTGTGGATCAAGTAGGATTTGAAGTATGACGAGTGATATAATTCTCTTCGAGACTTTTTGTTTTAGGCGGATATGCTCGATTAAAAATTAGACTCGAAGTAATTAAATAAAAGTTTGTGTTTACCCGTAAAACGGTACACTTGAATTTATATGTGATTTTTAGATAAGTAAATTAATTTGATCCTAAAATAATGAAATAATTAAAGAAATGCGCAATACGTAGCCTTGAGATAAAAATAAAATCACAAAAATAGTAATCCGGGGATAGAGCTTCTGGGTACAACAGTGATAAAACCAAGGAACAAGAAAATAAAATTGTATAAACTTTTTCCAGAAAAGTCGTGTCCATTACTATGATAACATAGCTCATTATTTATAGCTGCACCTAGGGAACAAGGTCCTACGATCATGCCCTTCTTTAAAATCAATTATGAGGACCACTGAAGAAAGAGTAACGGTGAGCATAAATGACATATTCTCTGTAACGGGCAGCGCTAAATACTGTGGAATATTCTCCGTTAAATGCCTCCCGGCGGAGGCTATTTATTGCATCTTTATGAGCGTTATTCTTTTCGGTGACAGACACGACAATTGCATTTGATTTTAATTATCCCTGCTTTAGGTTCCATGTGTCCTTCTTTTGGACGGCCACATATCATAGCATATTATACGGATAGTCCCCCTGCTTTCCGGTGACATAATATTGTGTCACCGGGAAGTTGGTAGAAGCACTCTTTTTGGCGGGAATTACTATGATTCCTTCTAAAACGCTTCTGATGGTTGATTGGACGCACGTCTCCCGCATTTAATGTCCCGAACATGCATCATCCCACGATTCAGCATAACTTTTTCCGGTAATCGAGGTAATCATGGCCACGAATTTAGCCGCCTAAACCTTTACTTATATGCATCAACCTCTTTCATTCATACTCCATAACTCTCTAAAACTCTCTTTCTTCAACTTGCATCCTGTTCTTCAATCTTTCTTCAACTCTCCTCAAACGAAAAAGCTTTTTGCTTCTTTCATATAATGGCTTTTTCTTCAAAGAATACCAGTTCTTCAAAGAACAAAAACAAAGCCTAGGACTCAGCTCCTCCAACAGTGGGAACCATCATCCCTAGAAGTCTTGTTACAACAAAAGACTTCAAAGAGAAATTTCCTTCTATTAGCTCTCGTACATGGGCCGTTAGTAGGTATCCTTCTTCCATCCGTCCTTCTAGCATTCCTGTTGTGAAGGAAGACTGTCGTTGCCAGGATCTAGCCATTTTTGCTCCCGACCTGACGAAGCGGGTAACCTTACCCAAGAAGGGTTTTACGTACTTTTATATGTATTCCTTCACTTTGAGGATATTTACTCTGAGTGGAGAGCTTGACTCTGTCTGTTATTGAAGAGTTTTGCCTCCACTATCAAGTGTGTCTGGCACAGTTGAGTCCCTTCGTATGGAGGACGATTGCTTGTCTTCGGCGCCAGTGCTAAGAAACGAGAGATGAGCTAACTTTAGCTCATGTGATGAACCTTTATTCCCCCAAGATCTTCTGTGGGGGAATGATCAACTTCAGCAAGCGGGACCACCATGCGCTACTGTCTAGCATGATGATGATAACGACCATGAGTTGACGAGCGCAAAACCAGTGTATAAAACTTAGGCTTGCTAGTCAAAGATAGTATAGTGTTAAATTGTCTCCACAGGGATTGGTTTAAATAATGTTCTAATAAATCTTCAGCTCAACACTATCCAGGATAATAAACCCTTGATTTATGTTATTATCGACTACTAATAAAACTAAGCTTATCTACTGTAAGAAACTAATGGTTATTTTATGACTCAGTAGCAACGATTGATTATCAAGGTGAGAAGTAGGGTAGTGATAGGATATGCGATCAACTATTATTCCGGGTAACTCTTTGTAAAGTTCGTTCTTAACTTCTATTAACTCCTTCGGTTTCAACAGATGATTAGGCTACCTTAGGGATTTAAATTCTTCTTCAGAATGAATGAGAGTTCCCTTAATCAACCTAATAACAGGTCCTAGGAACATATGCACAAATACAGTAAATGAATGATCTTTCGAAGAATGCCTCTCGACTATCTATCTAAATTGGGTTGACTGATATCTCTCTAAGCTCTTTCGATTACCTATGAGAGGCGTAAATTCAAAATGCGGCTTGCAGCAACACTTCTTTCGATTAAAGTAAAACCACAATTGGCTTTGCAATTTAATTAATACTCGTTCGACGAATTTGTGCAATTAATAGAAAGTAAAGCTCCAAAACACTAGCCAATCACAATATCTGTCAATAAATAAGGAAGACTACTCCATAGTGGAGAAGTTATTCATCACAAGAAGACATTACAATTCCAAAATCAAACAAACTTGCGTATTGAATGAATTGGATGAAGTATTTTCAGTCTCCGTTGTTTCCTTCTGTCTTCTCTCTGCAAAAGTTGCTCTCCAAATCCCAGATACCCTGTTTTTAGATGAGCTGGGCTTCATATAGGTCAAAAGGAGCCGCCTCCGAAATTACAAAAATAGGCTTGGGAAAAGTTTCCAAAACTGGAAGTGCGCGGCTGCACACCTGGGCCTGTGATCGCGCATATGGCCGCAAACTTCTTCCCGTGTATTGTTTCATTTGCGCGCCCAAGTGTGCGCTGGAAGGGTCTCATGCGCGGTCGCGCACTTGGGTGAGCTTCCTGCTCGCTCTTCGTTTCTCTCGTTAAGTGCACTATTATCTGTTGATCCCCGAACACGGTCTCAACTTAATTATTGGGCTTTTACTCAAACTTCAAAGCTCCAAAATATCTCGAATTAGCTCCACAACCTCATCGTAACTCGGAATCGCTCCTACAAAGCATAAAATATACACTCAGTGCAAAATAATACCCTTTAAAGCTCAAACACTAGTAAAGTGCAGTGAATTAGAGTGCAATTAATGGCCAAAATACGCAATTATAGCCTACCATAAACACCCCACACTTAAACCATTGCTCGTACTTGAGCAATCAAACTACACTTCACCTAAAATACGACCTTTTTCAACAACTCTCATGACTCATCACACCAAGACATTTAAAACAGATTAAGTACAATATAGTAACATCTTAACCTCAAGATTTGACTCAAAAGCACCACACATTATTTATAATCCGCTCACTTACTATAACACAGAGGTCAAGCATTACCTTTCCTTCGTGAATCCAGTGCCCTCACACTTTAATAGAGAGTAGTTCCACACACAATAAATATTAAGAATAATTAGGAACTCAAGAAAGAAAGAATTCACTCATTCTCAGAAACAACATTCATATTCCACAAAAGATGAACCATAGGCTTGCCCTTAGTGTACTACTCTACTAATTGAGTTCATTTAGTTAAGGATCAAGTCGAACTTTAGTTTGTTGTAATGTAAGCTGCAGGACGAGTATGGTACATTTGGATATAAGAGTGACTCCACCTCCCAAAGCACTTTTAATACATATACTTAACCATTCAAAACCCCACACTTATGTCAAACCATACTCCACCTTCACATCAATATATATTTACTCCCTACTTCCTTAAGCACAATTACATGAAGAGTCACCACTATCAAAGAATATTTTGCACAACAATACAATATTTTTTTCTTTTCTCTTTTTATTCAAGTGTCTCTCACTTTTTAAATACAGTGTATCTTTCTCCTGATTTCGTTAGTTCCACTCTAAAGCCAAACCAACCACCCCACACTTCAACTTTTACAATGTTCATAACAATTTCAAGTGCTCATGAGAGGTAACGGGTTCAAATTGATGGACAATTGAAACAACTGGGTAAGGCTTGTAATGTGGTTGCCAGATTACAGAATCAAGGGGTTAACTAAGATACATAAAAATTAGGAGAGTAAAAGCATATAACTGACTCAACAAAGAAATGCCTATATCACTTCAAAGACTGAATAAAACTACTATTTCAATTTGCAAACACACGACGCAAGTTCTAGACATCAAATGCAATACACAGAAGAACATAAAACCTCACCCACACATGGCACATACCCACTTACGATCAGACTCATCAAGACACTCTAGTCAAAGCAATTGAGCAAAGTTAAGATCATGCAATTTAAGGTACTTATACAAGAGTCAAAAACTGAGCCTAAGTGTCACAACTAAAGCACTCACTATTCTCAAGGCATAATAAAGTCAAGATATATTGCCTTCCATTCAAAAGATAGCTCGAGGTTCCTACTCCTGACAAAAATAAAAACTAACTACACCCGATTCGATCAAAACCCTTGAAAATGAACCGCGACACAAAGAAAAACCAAGGGGGAATAAATACACTACCTAACAAAAGAAAATCTTTTTGTCTTTTTCTTTCGACTTTAATCCCTCAAGAAACCCGTCGAATGATATCCATCGTCGAGAAAAATCGAAAATTTTAAACTATTTATGTTTTTCTTTTTGTTTTCTTTGTTTTTTTTTTCTAACTACTGCAACTAACAAAAACAAACTACAACTACCAAAAACAAAACTCATATACATACAACATACAAATAAAGACATTTGACGAGCGCAAAACACAACACGAAATTAATTCTCGCTAGCCAAAGATAGTATAGTAAAATTATCGTCTCCATAGGGATCAAACTTAAATAATGTTCAAATAACTTATGATTTTTTGCTATTCAGGATGATCAACACTTGAGTTGGAGTGATTACTATAACAATTAACTACTAAATAAGACTAATAATTATTAGACCTAATCACAGAGAATGAGACTTGAACTAAAACGGTTTATAAATAATGAGAAATAAGGGCCATGACATGATAGGTGTAAGATAGTTATTCGGGATTTAACTCTATTTAATTCTAATGATTCTCACGAATTCACTCGATAGCTTAAATGTAAGGTCAAGATTCCTTTCTCGATTAAATCTGAACTCTACAAAATAAACTAATATGAAGTATTGTGAAGATATTAAGAACACGTTAATGAACTAGTCTTTAGGAAAACATATCTCAAATATTATCCTAACTTGGTTTAATCAATAATTCAAAAAGCTCTCTCGATTACTTAAAAGAATCACTAAATTAAATCAAATCAAATAATACAAAGATAATCACCAAAATATTCCTCTTTCTATTTAATAAACCGGTGAATAATTTCACAATCAATTCAAAGCTCCATAAACGAATTCATGCAATGAAACAATAGTTAAAATCCACAAACAACACTCAAAACACCATATCCGTCAAAACCCTAAGGAAGAACTACTCCATAGATATGGAGAAAGTCATCAAAAATAAATTTAAGAACAAAGAAAACATCAATGATAACTTTACAATACAAACTCTCGTTTTGCACCGATTGTTGGCGAGAGAATTGATGAAATCTTGTGTCATCAAGACGTGGTAGCTCTCTAAAACTCTCCTAGGTCGAATTCCCTTCAGAAATTGTGTTTACAGTGTATTTATATGGAGTATAGGCGGACATGGACTGAATACCCTCTGTGAACCGAACTGAGATTAACTGACGAAAATTACACAAGAGCGCCGCACTGAGCGACGCGCTGTCCGTTGCATTAGTGGACTTCTTCAGAGCTTGGTTTTTATGCTTCTGTTCTTTCGTTGCCTATCATAAATTAGGCAGATGACCATTTGATTGTCCCTTTATTGGGAATGATGTCAGTATGAGGTATTAAGCGAAAACTTAAGGCATTTGCAATTCTATTTCATTTGGCCTAGGGCGCAACGTGCCTCACACCATCAGCCACGCTGTGATAGGCCACTTTTTGGCCTTAAGCAATTTTCTTCTATTTTTTTTTATATGTATACTTATTCCTCGACCCCCAACCCGATCCCGGTTTAACTCTCGAACTTTTACTCAGGCTTCAAAGTTCTCTTTTATTTATTTTAGCTCCAAAAACTCAGCTCAGCCCGCAATCTCAACCTGCACAACAGAAAACGCGTATGAGTATAAATTATTTATATTTTAGCTCACACAAAAATTAATGTGTAGAAAACAATAGGTGCAAAGTAGCCAAAAATCCGTATTTTTAGACTACCATCAACACCCCACACTTAAACCATCGCTCGTACTCGAGCAATCAAACTACACTTCACATAGAGACGAGCTTTTCATCAAACAACTTCCTTAACACATCATGCCAAGAATATTTAAAGCAGACTAAGCACCATATCATAACATCCTAGCCTCAAAACTCGACTCAAAAGCACAACTCATTTTTCACAACCTGCTCATTAAGTCTAACATAGAGGTCAAAGTCATTGCCTTTCCTTTGCAAGTCATGTGCCCTCACACCAAAGACAGAGAGTAGTTCCACACACAATAAATTTCAAGAATAAATAGGAACTCAAGACAAAAAGAATTCACTCACTCTCATAATCAAAATTCATGTGCACAGAAGACGTACCATATGCTTGCTCGTAGTGTACTACTCTACTAATTGAGCTCATTCAGTCAAAGATCAAGTAGGACTTTATTTTGCTTGTAATGTAGGCTGCGGGTTGGGTAGGATACATTTGGATATAGTGGCTACACCTCTCTAAGCACTTTAATACATATACATTAACAATGTCACCCCATACTTGTGTGGAACCAAACCCCAACCTTCACACATAACAGCATCAAGCTCCTAATTTCTTTAAGCACAAACACGATGAGAATTAGCACTAGCAAGGAATCAATTTTTTTCTATCTAATACATACATAATCTCTCTTTTTTCTCTCTATTCAAAGTTTTTTTTTTTTTGAATTTTTGAATTTATTTTCAAACATATTTTCTTCTTTTGCTTGCCTTGTTTTGAAATCGTTCTTGGGCTTCTCAGAAGACGAACTTGTTCTGATCATACAGGCGAGCGGATGCCGAAGATCGCAACTAGAATGTGCCCGCTTGACCACTTGTAGAGTCACCTGCAATTTTTCGTTTCTTAGAGGGCACCATAGTACCTATAACAAACCGCCAACTATTATCTAATGAGTCACATAGCGAACCAAGAGAGGCTACTCAGACTTTACCCTCACACTTGGGCATAAAATTACACCCTCAATCTCATTGTCCAAGTAGGTAACATCTGATACACCACTAGCACATGTACCACAAATCAATTTTATCCCTAGCTGGACTAAGGATACACCACTTTCAGTCCTTAGCAACTATATGGATGGTTTCCATGGTGAAACTCAACCTCCCCCTATATAAAAAGTGAGAACAAAGAGAAAGAACAAAATAAAAGAAAATAATAAAAATAAAAGAGAGATAATGCATCTCACATACCTAAGGGGTCTCTAGGGAATAGAGCTAGTGAGGACGGTGAAAGGAGAAAAGTAGGGGAGGTAAGAGTGGGGGGGGAGGGGAAAGGGTTAGGTTTCATTTTCTGTAAAGGGAGAGGAAACGGGGAAAAAATTTGAATTTGGGGTTGTTAGGAGGGGTCCAATATTCAAAAGGATAAGGAAAAACTAACAAGTGCGTGGTCAGGTGCACGGTCGAGTATTACCGTGCGCGGCGCACATGTTTGGCAGTGTACTATTGAATATGCGCGGGCAAGTGCGCGGTCAACCCTTCAGGTACGCAGCCGCACACGGTCCGCATTGTCTGACATTGCCCTTTTGCGCGACCATATGCGCGAAGTGCCCCCCAGGTGCACGATCGCGCACGGATACATTCGAAAAGGTCCTTTTAGACACCTCAGTTCCTACCTTCTGTGACATGTACCTTCCTGAACCTAGCACATCACAAAATACACTAATTTCTATCTATTCTACACTGTAAACAAAAGGGAAAATCTAACTAGTAGAAGAGTAGAGGTAGTTTTAAGTTATAGTCGTCAGCTTGACTCAACCGGGCGTCCTCAACTAATTTTGATGCTTGAGGATTGCTGAGAAAATCCTCCAGCAAGATACGGTTTTAGCCCGTGCCCATTCACTTTGAAACTCTCTGTTCCCTCCTGGTTCTGGATCGCAATTGCCCCATATGGTGATACATGTTTCACCACATATGGTCTTGTCCATCTAGATTTAAATTTTTCGGGGAGCAATCTGAGTCTACTATTGTACAGTAAGACTCTGTCCCCTTCATGAAACTCCTTTGGTTTAATCAGACGATCAAGCCACATTTTAGTCTTTTCCTTGAAAATCCGTGCATTTTCATACGTGTCTAGTCTAAACTCCTCCAATGCATTCATCTGCGCCAACCTGTGTTCACTTGCAAGACTAAGATCAAGATTAAGCATCTTAATTGCCCAATACGCTTTATGTTCTATCTCAAAAGGTAGGTGACATGATTTTTCATACACTTGTTTGAACGCTGAAGTCACTATGATTATTTTGAATGCATTTCTGTACGCCCATATAGCTTCTTCCAACTTTACAGACCAATCCTTACGAGAAGCACTAACCGTATTTTCAAGAATTCGTTTAAGTTCACGGTTGGCCACTTCGACTTGCCCACTAGTTTGGGTATGGCACGGGGTTCCTGTTTTGTGTGTGACCCCATATCTGGACAGCAGTGCAGCAAATAGCTTGTTCACAAAGTGATCAATTGTCATTGATAATCACTCGAGGTGTCCCAAAGCGGGTAAAGATGTTCTTCCTTAAGAATTCATAGACCACCCGAGCATCATTGGTCCTAGAAGGGATTGCTTCGACCCAATTAGAGACATAGTCAACAGCTACTAGGCTATACTCATAAGAATGTGACGATTGGAATGGACCCATGAAGTCAATGCCCTAGACATCAAAAATTTCACATACAAGAATGGAGTTGAGAGGCATTTCATCCCTCTTGCTAATATTACCTGCCGTTTGAACTGGCTGACCAAACTACCATTCTACCTGAGGGAATTATCGAGGATATTTTAGTGCGGGTAGACAAGTTTGTGTTCCCCATAGATTTTATTTTGGTGGATATGGAGGTGAACAAGGAGGTGCCTCTAATTCTAGGGAGGCCATTCTTATGTACAGGCAGAGCTATCCTTGATATCATGAAGGGCAGCTCATGCTCAGAGTGGGCAATGAAAAAGTGGTGTTTCAGATAAAGAGGATGATCAAATACCCCAATGATAAGGCGTCCGCCTACTCGTGTTTCAAGCTAGACGTTGTTGGAGAATTAGCCGGAAAATACAAGTTTGACAAGATTGTGAGGGATACCCTAGAGATGTGTATTACTCAGTCTAGCACAGTGGAGGATGAATATCCTGAAATAAGGAAAAAGGCTGAAGCTCTCGAGACTGAGAATCAAGTGATTGATGAAGAGGAGCTAAAAGAGGAGGCTGCTAAGCCTAATGTGGAATTGAAAGTCCTCCAAACTCACTTAAAATATGCTTTTCTTGAAACTAACAATTTTCCTATAATTATTTCTACTGACTGGACAGGTACACAGGAGCGAAAGCTGGTGGAACTGCTGAAAAATACACAAGAAGGCCATAGGATGGAGTATAGTTGATATTCAAGGAATCATTCTGGCTATTTGCATGCACAAAATTTTGTTGGAAGAAATAGCAAGCCAGAGGTGCAGCCCCAGCGCAAGCTGAACAAAAATTTGGAGGAGGTAGTGCATAAGGAGATCATCAAATTGCTAGATGCGGGAGTGATTTTTCCCATCTCTAATAGCCAGTGGATTAGTCCAGTACAAGTTGTACCTAAGAAGGGGAGCATGACAGTAATGAAAAATGAAGATAATGAATTGATCCCCCAGAACAGTCACTGGGTGGAGAATGTGCATTGATTGTAGAAGGCTGATGATGCAACAAGGAAGGACTACTTCCACTCCCCTTTGTTGATCAAATGCTCGAGAAAGTGGCTGGACATGGATGCTACTGCTTCTTGGATGGATACTCAGGCTACAATTAGATACCCATTGCTCCAAGAGATGTTGAGAAGACCACATTTACTTGACTGTCAGGTATTTTTGCTTAAAGGAGGATGTTTTTTGGGCTGTGTAATGCACCTGCCACTTTTCAGAGGTGCATGATGTCTATATTCTCTGATTTAAACGGAAAGTATCTAGAAGTACTCATGGATGATTTCACCCTCTTTGGTGATGACTTTGAGGTCTGCCTTATGAATATGGAGCTAGTTCTTGAAGTTGTGAAGCCACACACTTGGTCCTTAACTAAGAGAAGTGTCACTTCATGGTGAAGGAGGGAACTGTCTTAGGCCACAAAGTGACTGCTCAAAGAATCGAAGTTGATAGAGCAAAGGTTGATGTGATGGCTAGGCTCCCTCCACCGACCTCTGTGAGGAGCATAAGGAGTTTCTTGGAATATGCTGGGTTCTATAGGAGGTTTATCAAAAACTTTTCCGGTATTACCAAACCATTGACTGCATTGCTAGCAAAGGATGTCAGTTTTGTTTTCAATGTGGAGTGTTTAAGAGCATTCGAATTGATAAAAGAGAAGCTTGTAATTGCTCTTATTATGGTGACACCTGATTGGAATCAGCCATTTGAGATAATGTGTGATGCCAGTGATGTAGCTGTGGGGGAAGTTCTGGGGGGAAAAAAGGATAAAAGTTTTAGGCCCATCTACCATACAAGTAGGATGTTGAATGATGCTCAAGTCAACTGTGCCACTACTGAAAAGGAGTTCTTTGCTGTGGTTTGCTTTTGACAAGTTTAGATCATACCTGGTGGGGAGAAAAGTGATTGTACACACGGATCACTCAGCCTTGAAATATCATTTGAGCAAGAAGGAGTCCAAGCCGAGTCTGATGCGGTGGGTGCTGTTGCTCCAAGAGTTTGACTTGGAGATTAAAGATAGGAAAGGCACAGAAAATCAAGTCGTCGATTATCTATCTCAACTTGAGATACCTCCGGTTGAAACAGTTGAAATAAAGGAAGAATTCCCTAATAAGCTGATTTTCTCCATTGCTGTGGTCTCCGAAAGGTCACCTTGGTATGCTGATGTAGCCAACTTTTTGGCTGGTGGATGGTTACCTCGTGACCTCTCTCGTGATCAAAGAAGGAACCTCAAGGTGAGGTAAAAAGTTACTTTTAGAATGACCCTTTCTTGTTTAAACTGTGTGCAGATGGTGTGATTCGAAGATGTGTGCCTAAAGGAGAGATGGCAAGCATTCTGTCTAATTTCCATGATGGAGAAGTTGGAGTACACTATGGTGGAAATCGCACTACAGCAAAGGTCATGGAAGCTGGTTTCTTTTGGCCACCTTCCAGTTTCCTGAATACAAATGGAGGCATTAGATATATAGACGCACCAGAATCGTAGAGGGCCTTGTTGAATTTTTCACTCCCCAATGAGCATGGTATGGTTTCTTTTGGCCACCTTCCAGATAGTCGTGCCTTGATTCTCGAATTTTTCATCTATTTTGTTGATGAATGCCTTCATGATGTCTTCCATACTTGACTGAATTTTGCTGTGGTGGTCGGTATTGCTGCTTCTGCTAGTTCTGAAAACCTGGTGGTCCTTGACCCTTGGGTCTGAGATTGTTTTGTTGCCATGAGTTCAAGCTCCCATTAGGTGAACTCCACAAAAATCCTGGATGTCTTTGACCCATGGCATTATAGTTGTTCCCACCTTGGTAGTTTCCTCTATTAAAGTTCCCCACAGCATTGATTTCCTCAGCTGTAGCTTGACACTCATGTGTCGGGTGTCCCAATCCACAAATATCACATCCCACCTGTGGTTGATTTTGCACCAGAGCTATCATCAGTTGCTTGATGTCCTTAGCCATAGCTGCAATTTGAGCATGCATTGCTACCAACGATTCTACTTGGTGCACCCCTGCTGAATCTTCTTCGATCCCCTTGTTCAGTGGATCATTGTTCTGCGTCTTCAGATACTTCATTTAGAAGAGTGAAAATTTCTTCAGGAGTTTTCTTCATCAAAGGACTTGCAACCGTACTATTCAGCAATCTTCCTAATGACGGGTTTAACTCGTCCCAGAAGTCCTGGAGTTGCATCCATTACTCCATTTCGTTATGAGGGAACCTCCACAATAGCTCCTTAAATCTTTCCCAAGCCTCGAACACTGTCTCCCCTTCACCTTGGCTGAAATTGTGAATCTCTTTCCTCATCCGTCTAGTCGTAGCCGCAGAAAAATATTTTTCTAAGAACTTGGTAGTCATCTCCTCCCACGTACGGATTGACCCTGTGGGCAGACTTCTCAACCACTACTTTGCATCATTCTTAAGTGAGAAGGGGAATACTCTGAGGCAGATGGCATCATGTGACGCTCCATTATAGCGGAATGTGTTCATAATTTTGTCGAAGTCCATCAGATGGTTGTTGGGATCTTCATTGGGTTTCCCTCTGAATATGCAATTGTTCTGAATGGTCTGGATGACTCCCTGTTTGAGTTCAAATTATTGGCATCAATGGGCGGGGGCCTCAGGCTAGACTGTTGTTGGTTGTACACCGGTCAGGCATAATCTCCTAGCGACCTCCCTAGCCTGGCGCTGCATTTTCAAATTCATCTTCAATCATGGTTCGATTGAGATTGAACCTTCTTTCCCCGTCGACTGTTTTATCCGCAACTCTACAAGCTGCTTCAGCTGCTAACTGTGCTTCCTGTCGCTGAGATGCCTCTCTCGCAGCCAGGTCCACCTCCTCTTCGTTGTTCACCATTGTATTTTGAGTTGAAGGCCGACCTAACAGCAATCCGCTCGATCCTTTCTCCCTTCTCAATTACCGCTGGTGCTTATCTAATTCTGGATCGTATGGCACCAATTCCTTGGAAGAGGATCGAGTCATACACCGCAGAACCTAACTTGTTTCCTGCACACAGATAAAAGAGGGGCATAAAAAAAGAAAAATTAAATAAAAGTGCTCCTGAATTAGCACCGAAAATTAATTCAAACACTATTAATTGCCAATCCCCAGCAACGACGCTAAAATTTGATGAGCGCAAAATCGGTGTACAAAACTTAGGCTCGCTAGTCAAAGATAGTATAGTGTTAAATCGTCTCCACAGGGATTGGTTTAAATAATGTTCTAATAAATCTTCTGCTCAACACTATCCAGGACAATAAACCCTTGATTTATGTTATTATCGACTACTAATAAAACTAAGATTATCTACTGTAAGAAACTAATGGTTATTTAATGACTCAGTAGCAACGATTGACTATCAAGGTGAGAAGTAGGGGTAGTGACAGGATATGCGATCAACTATTATTCCGGGTAACTCTTTGTAAAGTTCGTTCTTAACTTCTATTAACTCCTTCGGTTTCAACAGATCATTCTTCTTCTGAATGAGTGAGCGTTCCCTTAATCAACCTAATAACAGGTCCTAGGAACATATGCACAAATACGGTGAATGAATGATTTTTCGAAAAATGCCTCTCGACTATTCTTCTAAACTGGGTTAATTGATAACTCTATAAGCTCTTTTGATTACATATGAGAGGCATAAAATCAACCCAAACAAGATAACACAATGCGGCTTCAGCAACACTTCTCTTTCGCTTAAAGTAAAACCACAATTGACTTTGCAATTCAATTAATACTCATTCGACGAATTCGTGCAATTAATAGAAAGTAAAGCCCCAAAACACTAGCCAATCACAATATCTGTCAATAACCCTAAGGAAGATTACTCCATAGTGGAGAAGTTTTTCATCACAAGAGTATTAGAAGAACAAGAAGACATTACAATTCCAAAATCAAACAAACTTGCGTATTGAATGAATTGGATGAAGTATTTTTAGTCTCTGTTGTTTCCTTCTGTCTTCTCTCTACAAAAGTTGCTCTCCAAATCCTAGCTACCCTATTTTTAGACGAGCTGGTCTTCATATAGGTCAAAAGGAGTTGCCTCTGAAATTACAAAAATAGGCTTAGGAAAAGTTTCCTGAACTGGACGTGCGCGGCCGCACACCTGGGCCTGTGATCGCGCATATGGCCGTGCACTTCTGCCCGTGTACTGCTTCATTTGCGGGCTCAAGTGCACACTGGAGAGGTCTCATGCGCGGTCGCACACCTGGGTGAGTCTCCTGCTCGCTTTTCGTTTCTTCCGTTAAGTGCACTATTGTCCGTTGATCCCCGAACACGATCCCAACATAATCATTGGGCTTTTACTCAAATTTTAAAGCTCCACAATATCTCGAATTAGCTCCACAACCTCATCGTAACTCGGAATCGCTCCTACATAGCATAAAACACACACTCAGTGCAAAATAATACCCTTTAAAGCTCAACACCAGTAAAGTACAACGAATTAGAGTGCAATTAATGGCCAAAATAAGCCATTATAGCATACCATCATAGGTGGATAGAACAGTTTGTTTCAGTTGCCACTAGTGACATCATCCCAGCCTCGGCTTCTTCCTTCTCAGAATTGTGAAACCGCACTCGTGAGTATATAGTCTGTTTCTTTCCTTGTTAAATATCCTTTACTTGTCATGATTAACTCTCCTTCTATTTCCTGCCTAAGTGGCTCGGTGGGTTCTCCCTAGGGTTGAGGGCCTGAACCAATGGGTTCAGAAGATTTTGGACGTTACCACGCCCAAAACCCGCTCATGGAAAGAGTCGTCTTGAAATACGGGTGGAAGGCCAAAAATCATGGTAAGTTTAACTCGTTATGTCCTTACCTTTTATTATGAGAAAATTATCTAACTCCTTCCTTCTGTTGAATTTAGGTCTACCCCAAGGCTCAGTTTTTTTCCCCGAGGAGGATATTTTGGCTGATCCTGCTGATACGGCGAGGTTGCGGCAAAAGGCTTTTTCACAGACAGGCATCTGGGGGCCTGCTTCTGGTGCAAGTGCTTCTTCTCGGAGTACCCGGCCGGAGAACAAGCAACCAAAAAGAAGGCGTTCCTCTGCGGTTGGAGGAAAAAATAAGAGGCCAAAAAATGATGCCCCCAAGCCGTCTCCGGAAGTCGTGGTGACGAGCCCTCCACCTCGGCCAGTCATTCATACCGTGATGATTGACGATGATGGAAAAGCTAGCGAGGAAGGAGCTTCTCTAATAGAAGACGATGACCTTCTTAACTCAACAGACCGCTCAATCCGTTGAGTTAGTTACACCAGCCGAGAATGATGTCTCGGCGCTATGGGGGAGTATGAAATGGTGGAAAATGCTAACTCTCACTTCCGTGTACCAGTCACTGTGCCCGATATTTTGGGGATGAGTATCGGGTCCCTTCTATCCTCGGCTGACGAGCAACCAACAACCAGCACTGCATTTGTCGCAACTCTTCTCACCCTTCAACTCCATCAGCTTCATCTCCATCTTCACCAACACCAGCAACTGCTACATCAATTCCACCTTCATCAACTCTTCCACTAGCAACTACTACATCATCTTTATTGGCGGCATCTAACCGAGAAGAGGGTGTCCTTCTCCCCGTCCCCAGTTCATGGGAATTTGGGGCAAAACTATGCTCCCCCTTCAGAAGATCCGCAATTAAGGAGGAACGTTACTCTCTTAGTCTCCACCGGATGCAATTTGTTATCAAGGGCGGTGGAACTTGCTAATTATCTGAAGCTTTTGACTTCATAGAATGATTGTGAAAAGATACAAGCTCTCTCGGGAGAGTGCTTGCTGAACAATGCCATGCACAACACCGCAGCGGTACATTCCTTACTTTCTTTGTTATTTCTTTTGCTTTTGCCTGAAAATATCCTAAGTTTGCCTTTCTTGTTTTGTAGGCCAACTTTCTTGCTTCCGAGGGTCTCTAAAGGTTGGTTCAGGAAAAGGAAGAACTTACTTCAACACGAGATCAACTTTTGGTCAAGCAGAGCAAACTGTCGCTCGTCTCTTAGAACTAGAAGCCAAAGCTGCTGAGGCCGCTGTATTGGATACTTGTTTGTAGCAAAGCGAGCAAGAAGTGGTAAACTTTAGCCAAGAGATTGGCTCGCTGAGTGTTAAATTTGATGAAGCAAGGGCCAAATGTGCTGAAGTCCATAATGCTGTTCTTGCTGCAACCGACCGCGAGGCTACCTCTACTGAAAGATTGACCAACTTAGAGGCAGCTGTGAACTCCAAAACTGAAGAGATTGCTACTGGGGGGGTGAAACATGCCCAGTTAGAGGAGAAATATAGGAAAACTATCGAGCATAATAGGCTCTTTAGCTCAACTGTCCGTGACCTTGATGTTAGTCTCAGATCCGTTAGATCCGCTCGGGAAACCTTTCTGCCGAGGCAACCCAACTCAAAGAAGAACTTAAGCATCGAGCGGCTTCCCTTGTTGTTGAGAAAACTTATGTTATGTACAACATAAGGGTAAAAACCTTGGAATAGGCCAAAGCTGGTATCATTGACTTTGATGCCGAAAATTCTAAGGCCCGTGAGCTTGAGTTAGCAGCTAAATGTGGTCTCACAGCAGAGCCTGATGATTCCGGTTCTTCTAGTTCCGGTTCTAAAACTTCGGGAAGAAGAGGAAACAAAAGGTGAAGATGTTGGCGGTCAAATTGACAAGGGCCAAAATGTTGAGTCATCGGTGGATCTACCCACTTCTTGTAAGGGCACAAACACTTCTCTTCCTCCAGGTTCCGGAGATGCAATCGGTTAGCTTTTCTTTTCTTTTTCCAACTTTTGTATTTGTGACATTTTGGCATGTTATTGTAAATAAAAACATCCTTTTGCTCAAGTATTGTTTGAGTCTTTGTTTCCTTTGAACATTTATGCAAGTTTTAATCTTTGCATTATCTTCTTTTTGCTTAAGAGTTTTGCGCAAGTTTTACTATTTGCGTCTTATTATGTGAAGCCTTGGGTGTATTTTTCCCCGAAAGCATTTTGATTCCGGGCATAAGTTCTACCAAAATCAACCCTTTAACATGAGAGTTTTCATAAGAGAGGGTCCTCTTATGTTTACGGTGCTCTTGAAGAGGACGTCTCATGTTCATTACAACACTAGCATTTGAAGTACTTGTTTAACTTTCAAATGAAAACATACTTTGATCGATCAGACAAGAAACAAGATGGAAAATAAAAGGACTTTACTTTATTTCTTTCATTTTCAAAAAGTACATAAGCATTCGTTATGTTAAAGGGAAATTGCCATTTCTTATGGCTAGTTTTTCTTGTGGCTAGTTTGTACAACTTGTTTCTACGGGGCTGGCCACGCAGTCCCCGATCGTGATGACACAATTATATGTTCTTGGTTTTTGTGCTCCGGTCGACGTGGCCATCATTGTTGCTGCATTCTCATATCATCCCCCCCCTCCAGTGTTCAAATGCGTAGAATCCGAATTGAAACAATGGGAATCTTGCACCTTCGAGGATCCCACTAATGAATTTCTAGACAATCTTCCACTAGGTGACAAACTTTGCTTCCCCTTAGAATTTTATTCTATCGAGCAGAAGACTATCTAACAATTTTATGCTCGATAGCAGTACAAACGAACCTTTCTCGGTGATAGCTGAAACCCAGTAGGGGCCTTCCCAGGTTGGGCCTAACTTCCCTGCGTTGAGTTCCTGGGTGTTTTGAGTTACTTTCTTAAAACCAAATCTCCCACTTTAAAGTAATGAAGGTTGGCTCTTCGATTCTAATATCTTTCCATTCTCTACTTTTGTGCGCCATCCTTATATGTGCCAAGTCCTTGCGCTCATCGAGTAACTCTAAGTTGACCAGCATCGCTTCATTGTTCGCTTCTTCGCTTGCCTGGAAATACCTTAAGGTAGGCTCCCATACTTCCACTGGAATTAGGCTTCTGCTCCGTCCACAAGGGAAAAGGGAGTTTTCCTCGTGCTCGATTTGGCCGTCGTTTGGTATGCCCATAAAACTCCGGATAGTTCCTCGGGCCATTTACCTTTAGCTGCTTCCAACCTTTTCTTGAGGTTTTGTATAATCACTTTGTTCGAGACTCGGCTTGACCATTTGCACTCGGATGATCGGATGAAGATGTGATCCTCTTTATTTTCAAATCTTCAAGGAACTTTATGATCTTTCGCTGATAAATTGGCCCATTGTCGTATGCTATCTCTTTTAGTATTCCGAGCCTGCAGATTATGTTTTCCCACAAGAAATCTACCACTTCACGTTTCGCCGATCTTTTGATAAGGACCTGGTTCCACCCACTTAGAAAACTAATCAGTCAAAATCAAAAGAAATCTTACCTCACCAGCAGTCTGTGGTAGCGGTCCGACGATATCCATCCCCACTTCATGAACGGCCATAGAGACAGGACTGAATGTAGTGGTTATGCCGATTGATGTACTAGAGGTGCATAGACATTTTTGTACGAAAGCTTTGGCGTCTTGTTCCATGGGGCCAATAATATCCCGCCCTTACCAATCTTAACACTAAATAATCTGTGCCCGAATGGTTTTCGCATATCCCTTCGTAAACCTCTCACATAACAAAAATTTCTTTGGATGCTCTCAAACATCGAGCAAGCGGGCCTTGGAAAGATTTTCGGTACAATTTGTCCTTCTTTAGAGCTATACCGTGCTGCTTTGAAATGCAGCGCTTGAGATGCCTTGGAATCTTCGGGCAATTTCTTGTGCTCGAGATAATTGATAATCTCATTCCTCCAGTCTCAGACCAAATTAGTAGTATTTACCTCATAATAGCTATCTGCATCTAGGACCGAGTGCATACCACCGTCTCGGACTCCGATCCCTTCATTTTCGTCGACGAGTCAAGGTTAGCCAGTGCATCCACTTATGAATTTTCTTCCCTTGGGATGTGAGTAATCGACCACTCCCGAAATCGATCCAGTAGAGCCTGGACCTTTACCACATATTGCTGCATGTGCTCTTCTTTGGTTTCAGAGATCGCGTAGACTCGATTTACCACTAGCTGTGAGTCGCACTTGATTTCTATGACCTCAGAATCTAGTTCCTGAGTCACTTCGCGTCCTGCAATCAAAGCCTCATACTCTGCTTTATTGTTAGTTAAAGGGACCGTTCTGATGGCTTACCTTAGGGTTTCTCCAGAAGGCGTGGTTAATACTATGCCGAGCCTGGACCTTTTACATTAGAGGCTCCATCCATAAATAAGGTCAAAACTCCTGATGTCGATTCTAACACCATGACTGCCTCTTTGGTTGCTAGAGGCAGCAATCCTGGACTGAAATCGGCCACAAAGTCAGCTAAGACTTGTGACTTAATCGCAGTCCTTGATATATATTCTATGTAGAATTCACTCATTTCGACAGCCCATTTGGCCAACCTATCCGAGAGTTCGGGTTTGTGGAGGATGTTCCGCAGGGGAAATGTGGCAACCACAACTATCGAGTGACATTAGAAGTAGGGCCTCAGCTTCCGAGCGGCAACTACGAGAGCTAAGGCTAGCCTCTCCAAGCGCGTTAGCGAGTTTATGCTCTCGTTAATATTTTACTAACATAATAAATGGGAGATTGTGTACCTTCATCCTCACGGACCAAAACTGCACTTACCGCTACTTCCGAGACTGTGAGGTAGACCAACTACGTTTCACCTTCTTTTGGTTTCGAAAGTAACGAAGGGCTTGACAAGTACCTTTTTGAATCTATCAAATCTGGTTGGCATTTCGAGGTCTAAGTTATTTTTCTTTTTGAGCAATGCGAAGAAATGGTGGCATTTCTTTGATGACCGAAAAATGAACCTGCTCAAAGCGGCCAATCTCCCTGTGAGCCTTTGGTCATCTTTCACGCTTGACAGCTGGTCCTGGATATCTTCGATGGCCTCAATATTATTAGGGTTTACCTCAATCCTCCTTTGTGATATCAGAAATCCTAGGAACTTACCGGAGTTGACCCCGAACACACACTTCTCAGGGTTAAGCTTCATGTTATGCTTCCTTAGGATATCAAAAGTTTCTTTTAGATGTTTAAGGTGATCACCTGCATTTAAAGGCTTAACAGGCATATAGTCTATATAAACTTCCATAGTTTTCCCTATTTATTTTTCAAATATCTTGTTTACGAGCAGATGGTAAGTGGCTCTGGCGTTCTTCAAGCCAAAGGACATCACATTGTAGCAATATGTGCCAAAATTCATTATAAACGAAGTCTTTTCCTGATCCTCTGGGTTCATCTTAATTGGTTGTACCCGGAATAAGCATCGAGGAAACGTATTAACTCATGCTCCGCCGTTGCATCAATCATTTGATCGATGTTTGGCACTGGGAACGAGTCTTTTGGGCACGCCTTATTCAAGTCCTTATAATCTACACACGTGCAAATTTATTGTTCTTCTTAGGAACTACTACCACATTAGCTAGCCAGTCTGGATATTTTTCCTCTCGGATTGAACCGATATCAAGTAAGCGAGTTACCTTTTCTTTGACGAATTTATTCCTGGCCTCTATAATAGGGCGTTTCTTTTGTCTTACCCCAAGGATGTTGGAATCCAAACTTAGATTGTGTACAACCACCTCCGTTGGGATATCTATCATGTCTGCATGCGACCAAGCAAAACAATCAGCATTAAATTTAAGAAATTCAATAAAGCCAGACCTGAGCTCGGGGTGCAACCCTGTCCCCACGTGGAATTTCCTTTCTAAGAACTCTTCAAAAATGCAACTTGCTCGAGCTTTTCCGTCGTGGATTTTGTTGCATCCATCTCTTTTGGTACCTTGAAATACCTTGGTACCTGATAAGATTCGGACGCTTCTACCCCCGGGCTAACTTCATTCGATTCGAGAGCGGGCGCCGGTTCATGTAGTTGCTATGCCACGTGTTCATTCCCTTTGCTATTGAAGATTGAAATCGCATTCATCTCCCTTGTTGTCAGTTGGTCGCCCCTTATCTATTTAATTCCTTCGGGCATTGGAAATTTTAGCAACCGATGATACGTTGATGGTACAGCTCTAATCTCATGCAACCATGGTCTTCCCAGAATAATATTATATCCCATGTCACCATCCACCGCTTAAAAAAGGGTCATTTTCATCACCCTTTCAGCGTTCGTGGGCAACAAAATCTCTCCTCGGGTTGTAACGCTCGCAAGGTTGAATCCGGAGGGGAGTTTTGTGGCCAGAATGATTGCATCCGGTGAGTTTAGCTTGCTCCAATACTCTCCATTGTATGATATTGGCCGAACATCCGGGATCCACTAGAACACATTTGATTTTAAAGTCTAACACATTTAAAGAAATTACCAATGCGTCATTGTGCGGTAGTTATAATCTGTCTGTGTCTTCCTCCGTGAAAGTGATCTCATCTTTAGCAACTTTCCAGAGTCTCTTGCCATGGGTTATCGATACGTTCGTCTTTTTTTTTTGCCGAGAAGGTGACTCCATTGATTTTTTCCCCCCGAAGATCATGTTAATCGTCTGGTGCAGAGGATCTTCTCCTACTTTTGAGGGTTCGGCATTATCCTGCTTGCGACCGTAGTTGTTCTTGGCTCGGTCCCGTAAGAATTCTCTGAGATGCCCATTCTTCAACAATGTCGCCACTTCTTTTCAGAGCTGTCGCCAATCCCTAGTCCGGTGGCCATTCGTCCTATGGTATTCACACCACAAGTGGGATCACTCTGGCTGGGATCGGATCTCATCGATTTCGAGAACCATGCTTTTTTGATGCTTCTCATAGCTGACACCAACTCTACTACACTGACGTTAAAATTGTATTCTGACAGCTTGGGGTAGGAAGGATCTCGCGTACCTGATGCTTCTTTGTCCTGCAATGATCTAATGTTCTGATCGCAATTAGTCCTTCTGTCAGTTGCGAACCTGTCTGCTGACCAGAAGCCTATGCCGTGACTTTCGGTCCGTTCATTGGGCAAAAATAGGCCCCTCGAAGATCGTCTGTCTGTGTAAAAATCGTCTTTTAATTTTTCTCTATTATTCTTCCGTCCTTTTGTTGACGACGAGAAGCCAACCTGATCATCTTCGATCCTTATCTTCGACTCGTAAGAGTTGTGGACATCCGCCTATGTCGTTTCTTGAAACTCAAGCAAGCTTTTTCTTAGTTTCGGGGAAACGTCTGAACTTCTCGGATTCAGACCCTTGGTGAATGCTTCAGCTGCCCATTCATCCGGAACAGCCGGGAGCAACATTCTCTCCTTTTGGAATCGGGTAACGAACTCTTGCAGCAATTCGGATTCTCCTTGTGCAATTCTAAATATGTCGGCCTTTTGGGCCTGTACTTTTTTGGCCCCGGCATTAGCCTTAATAAAAGAATCCGCGAGCAACTCAAAGGAATCTGTGGAATGCTTGGGTAACAGCGAATACCACGTCAAGGCTCCCCTCGTGAGAGTCTTTCCAAATTTCTTCAACAAAAAAGATTCATTCTCGTGAGGAGCTAAATCATTCCCCTTTACCGTCGTTGTATAGGTGGTAATATGTTCCTGGGAGTTTGAAGTTCCATCATAATTTGGCACGTTGAGAATTTTAAACCACTTCGGGATTAATTCTGGTGTCGTGCTTAGTTTTACGGCAACTAAGTGTACTTCTTTGAGTCTGAACCTTTCAGCATCGGTGGTGCACCAGGGATTTGGTCCTTGCGGGCGTTCACTTCCCTCATAAACCGTAAGAGTTCATTCTTGAAGGGATCATTTTTGTTATTGGTGCCGGATCCGCTCCCCCAGCCCCATCGGAGCCACTCGCCCCTTGTGGTGGTGTTGTCGACCCTCTGCGTTGTTTGATTCACGGGAGCACCGGAAGGAACTGGACCTCATCTATTTGCATTATTTGAAGCCCCCGACAGCACCCGCTTCAACTCCTTCATAACCTTATCCTGTCGTGTGAGGTGGCCTAGAATAATTGCTTATTATTCTTGTAGGCTTACCGTATCAACAACATGCTCCTCTTCAGCATAATCGGGAGTTGCTTCCCGAACATGACGTGTGTACCGCCTGTCGTGGACCGACATGGCATCGTTTCCCTCATTGTGGGTGTCACTGACTGAATCCTCGAGATGAGGCTGGTCTCCTTGAACCTCAGGATTGTGTGTGTTGTTAACACCATTATTTGCCAATTTTTATGATTTTTTGCTAAGACAAATAATCAAAACATGTTAGTAAAAAAGGCAAGTATCACCTTAATTATACGGCTGTCTAGGCCCAACGGTAGGTGCCAAACGGTTTGCCCGTAAAACAGTACAGTTGAATTTATATGTAGTTTCTAGACAAGTGAATTAATTTGATCCTGAAATAATTAAAGAAATGCGCAATACTTAGCCTTAAAATGAACATAAAATCACGAAAAATAGTAATTCGGGGGCAGAGCTTTCGGGCACAACATTGATAAAACCAAGGAACAAGAAAATAAAATTATATAAAGCTTTTAATTGATTATAGCATAAGTTTGCCAGAAAAGTCGTGTCCATTACAATGATAACAAAGCTCACCATTTATAGCTGCACCTAGAGAATAGGGTCCTAGGATCATGCCTTTTTTTAATGTCAATTATGAGGACCACTGAAGAAGGTATAACAGTGAGCATAAATGACATATTTTCTGTAACGGAAAGCGTACTAAATGATATGGAATATTCTCCATTAAATGCTACCAGGCGAAGGGTATTTATTGCATGTTTATGAGCGTTATTCTTTCCGGTGATAGATGAGACAATTGCCTTCGGTTTTAATCACCGCCTTAGGTTCCACGTGTCCCTCTTTTTGACGGCCATGTAGCATAGCATATTTTACTCAATACGGCTGCCTTGGCTAAATTTCAGAATATGGTAGCAATAGCGTAAGCAGAATTTTTCACAAATGGTGTCAATGTTTGAAGAAATGAACAAAAGAATAAATCACTATAATGATAAGCGGTGTCATTTTCTATATTTATACCCAATAATTTTATTTTTCTATAAGTATATTTAGTAAACTTCTGGACCAAGCGGTGTCACGTGACAACTCTTGGAAAGAGTGTGTCCGCCCATGTATGGTTAGAATATGCACACTTACGTTTAGGCTATAAAGAAAAGACATACTACATTTTACCAAAGGGAAAAATTCTTTTCACTCAATTTTCTCTAGCAACAACATGTGCCGTTGGCTTCTGAATGGGCATAAACCAATCCTCCAGCATTTTTGTAACCTTAGAAAGCAAGAGAAATGAAAACTCTAACTGGACCAGTTTTATGTTGAATAAAATTGGATTCTACGAGTCTTTTTTTTAATGGGTGGCTGGAGGTACTTTAAATCACTATTGTAACTATTCTTTGCTTGAGCCAAGGGATCACCTGAACGAAAGAGGTATGCTTCCTTTATTATCCGTTCACAATTTTTGTTTTTCACAATTATTGTTTGTCACCTACAGAAATAGTCTACGCTTTGGAGAAGCTCGGACCGAAGGTTATACCAGCTTGTATAGAAATACTCCAGCTTGTACCAAGTCATCAAATTTCCAACTCCATTGGGAATATTTAGTATATGAGGGGTACAACGCACTTCCCTGGAATGCTACCGCATCGCTCTAGACTGTACAGTCACTCAACAAACAAAGGACAAAGAAAAAGAGGCATGGCAATCAGCAAGGTCGAGGTCGATATGAGATGACAGCGAGAACGTCATTAGAGACCCCGATACGGTCGAAGCTGTAGGATCGACCGTAGAGGACCTCGACCCTGTTCAATTAGACAGCAACGACCACAACAAGAAAGCTTACATTAGTTGCAAACTTCAGGAACCGGGTAAGTTTCGTCAATTCTTAACTGCTAATGCAGACTTGTTTGCTTTTAGCCATGCAGATATGTCGGGCATCCCAAAGGAAATCTCCACACATAAATTGAACGTCAATCCGTTCCAACCCCTGATGAGGCAGGTTAGGCGTAAGTTCAACTCCACAATTAATGACGCAGTACGCGAAGAGGTGGAATATGTTTTGGAAAATGGTTCCATCATAGTGGGTCGCCAACGTGGTCATGGTGAAAAAGAAGAATGGAAAATGGTGGATGTGCATAGATTTCATAGATCTGACAAAGCATGCCCCAAGGATTCATTTTCATTACCCCACATCGACCATCTCATCGACGCCACGACCGGGCATGAACTACTGAGTTTCTTGAACGCCTACTCAAGCTATAATCAGATCCTCATGGAAGAAGAGGATCAGGAGAAAACCACCTTCACCACTCATCAGGGGACGTACTGCTACAGGGTCATTCCCTTCGGGCTGAAAAATGCAGGGGCGACTTACCAAAGGTTTGTGATAAGGATGTTCGAAGACCAACTCGGTAAAACGATGAAAACCTTCGATATACTAAGGTAATACGAAATGAAACTAAACACCGAAAAGTGTGCATTCAGCGTGGCCTCAGAAAAATTCTTAGGTTTCCTAGTGTCACAGCGAGGTATCGAGGTCAATCCCAACCAAATCAAAGCCATTGAAGGGATACCAGAGCACTTGACCACCAAAAAATACGTTCAGAGGTTGACTGACTGCATCGCCGCCCTTTCAAGGTTCATTTTGCAATCATCTGATAGGTGCCATAAATTCTTCGGCGTACTCAAATAGGACAACGACCTCCAATGGACCACTAAGTGCGCCAAAGCCCTGAAGGAGTTAAAGGTGTACTTTTCATCACCACCATTGCTTTCAAAACTAAAATCAGGAGAGCGCGTCCTCGTCTACCTTGCTGTATCCGAAGTAGCTGTGAGCGTTGTCCTGGTCCAAGAAAATAAAGGTACGCAGTCTCCCATCTATTACATTAGCAAAACACAAGTCGATGCCGAGACAAGATGCCCCTACCTCGAAAAACTGGCTCTGGCCCTAGTCGTAGCTTAACGAAAACTTAGACCATATTTCCAATGCCACCCCATCTCGGTTGTCATGACTTTCCCCCTGAGAAGCATTTTGCATAAACTTGAGCTATCTGGCAGTTTGGACAAATGGGCCATCGAATTGAGCGAGCACGATATCACATATCGGTCTTGAACAGCGATAAAGTCACAAGTCCTTACAGAATTTGTCACCGACTTCAGCACAAGAATAATGCTCGAAGTCGAAAAAGAAGTCGTCCACGCTTCTCCACAAATGCAATACCTCTGGGTCCTGTACACTGACAGCGCGTCTAAAGCGTCTGCGTCTAGACTGGACATGTACTTGAAGTCCTAACAGGCAAAGTGATTCGCCGGTCCATAAGATGCCCATACATGACTAACAAATAGGTCAAGTATGAGACCGTAATTGCAAGATTGAGACTAGCACTCAAATACGAGGCGAAACAGCTAAGACTACTTTGCGGTTCTCAACTTGTAGTCAACCAAGTCACAGGGACTTTCCAGATGAAGGAACATAGGTTGCAAAAGTAGCAGACTGAAATCTACAAGCTGCTACCTGAGTTCGACAAATGTCTACTCGACCAGACCCTCTGAGCACAGAATACTGAGGCAGATGGCCTCGCCAAATTAGCCGCAGCCTCCAAAAATATTGCAACCGGAGACAGAAGTATAGTCCACCTTCTCAATTCGTCGATAGACCTAATCGAGAACCATAAACCTGACTTGGGACTGGCACAACTGTTTTGTTACATACTTGTAGGACATTTGATAAAAAAGAAGCCAGGAAATTACGAATACAAGCAGCTAGGTACAACATCATTCACAACGACCTGTATTAGAGGACGTACGGTGGCCCTCTAGTGAAATGTCTGGGCTTAAATCGGACGCTGTGCGTCCTTGGGGATGTCCACCATGGCCATTGTGAGCTCATTCCGGCAATCGAGGTGGTCTGGTCAGATGCCTCATACGGGCAGGGTATTATTGGCCCATCATGAAAAAGGAGGCCGCGAATTTTGTGAAAACGTGCGAGCAATGCCAGAAGTATGTCCCAATGATTCACCAAGTAGGCGAACACCTACACTCAGTGACTTCCCCTTGGCCATTCATCAAATGGGGAATGGACATCATGGGCCCCCTCCCGGCGGGACGAGGTAACGTACGATTTCTTTTGGTTTTAGCTGACTATTTCTCTAAGTGGGTAGAAACAGGAGCATTCACCCAAATACTTGAACAGGAAGTGATCGCCTTCATATGGAAAAATATCATATGTCGTTTCGATCTCCCTAAAGAAATCAGCTGCGAAAACGGACCCCAATTTGCAGGAAAAAAGGCTATGAAATTTTTTGAAAAATGGCATATCAAAAGAATACTCTCAACGCCATACCACCCCCGGGCAACGCACAAGAGGAGTCCTCCAACAAGTCGATACTAAACATCATGAAGAAAAAACTCGAAGATGCCAAAGGGTTATGGCCAGAAATATTACCAGAAGTACTCTGGGCCTACCGGACAATGCCAAAGACGAGCACAGGAGAGATGCCTTACTCCTTGGTCTATAGGACTGATGCAGTAATACCAATCAATGTCGGGGAGCCCAGCCTAAGATACTCCCATGAAAGCGGACCCAATATCGATGAAAGCATAAGGCAGGAGCTTGACGAAGTAAAAGAACAAAGAGATATGGCCTACGTAAGGATGATCGCCTAGAGGCAACAAGCAGAACGCTATTATAACAAAAAGGCAAAGATCAGGCCACTCGAAACCGGGGACTACACTTAAAGCTAAAACACAAGCGAGCAAAGACCGACGGGAAGGTAAACTAGGAACAAATTGGAACGGCCCGTATAAAATCACAGCAACAGCAAACAAAGGGTCATTATAACTAGAAACAATGGAAGGAAAGCTACTACCAAACAACTGGAATATTGTACACCTCAAATAATATTGTACTCTTTTTCCCTCACTTGAGTTTTGTCCCAATTGGATTTTCTCAAGAAGGTTTTAACGAGGCGATGGAGGGGACACCTTAGGTTAAAGTGTGCACAGACGGAAACACATGACGGCTAGTTCATTGCTCGGCCTCTCAAGATTTCTTCAGATCGACCCATGAAAGGACTAGATAGACTGGAACACCAGCCAACGCAAAAAAAAAAATGTAAATTTCTCCACGTGTATGAACAAAGCACAAATGCATGAAGTTTATTTCTATTTCTCCAAATGTACAACCAAGGAAACGTTGACTTAAAGTTCACAACGTCGATAAACGCTGCACCTAAAGGCATACATAACTAAGTATAGGTTATCTTCGACCTCATTCGAATTAAGACCTAATTGTCCCTCGGCCATAACTAAATATAGGTTATATTCGACCTCGTTCGAATTAACATCTAACTAGCCCTCGGCTATAACTAAATATAGGTTATATTCTACCTCGTTCGAATTAACACTTAACTGCCCCTCGGCCATAACTAAGTATAGGTTATATTCGACCTCGTTCGAATTTACACCAAACTGGCCCTCGGCCATCACTAAATAGAGGTTATATTCGACCTCGTTTGAATTAACACCTAGCCGGCCCTAGATCATAAATAAACATATGATATGTTCGACCTCGTTCGAACTAACATCTACCGGCCCTCGGCCATGATCAAACTTAGGTTTTGCTTCGACCTCGTTCGAACTAACACCTGCTAACCCTCAGTCGTAGTTAAACTAAGGATATGTTCAATCCTATTTGATATGAGTGATCACGACTAAAGAAAACCAAGCGACAAAATCAAAAAGCATACAAGCATAAACCGAAGAAAAAGGAATCAGGTACAAATAACAAAACTGGCATTTCATACTTAGAATATTTTTTACAAATGCTCGTAAAGATGACCAAAAAAACGTACAAGTTTATAGCTAAACAAAAGGAGGGAAAAAGAAAAAAGTACTAATTGCCGCCGGGCCCAGCAATGCCATCGGTTTGATCATCTGAACCATCCCTATATGCCCCTTCACCATCACTACCGCCCTCAGGATACGTGTCCTCATACTGGGCGTCCTCTTCAATCCCGTCCATGCCCGTATCTCCCTCATCGTCACCGGCCTCCGGTGTAGCAGGATCATAACCACAAGCAACCCGAGCTTCACGCGCCTTAACACAAGTATCTTCGAATACGGCTTCTGAAACGGTGCTCGCCCTCATCAGATCTCTAAATATATCCAGCTGGGCCTCTGCTTGAATCCACTCCTCGTAAAAATCTCGAGGAACATTAGGAAAATCAGAAGTGCGGGAAGAGGACGATCGAGCCAGTAGTTGGGCCTTCTTGGCCTCAAGAGCGGTGACTCGATCACAAAGGCCAGAAGTCTCTTTCTATAACTCTCCAATCCGTTTATGAAGCCACAATTCTTTGAGCCTGGCCGTCTCCAAAGCACTCTCTCACTCGGAATGAAGAATACGGATCGCGCTGCTAACCCTCAAGCTCTTTTTCTTTATTCCTTAGCGTCCCCTAAAGAACGCTGCATTTTTCGATGACCCTCACCAGCTCGTCATCTTTCTCCTTCAGTTCATCTTGAAGAGCCTGGAAATTTCCTTTCTCGCCAAACCACCTACAAATTTCTCGGTGCTTATCGCGGTACTCACGGTACTTTCACATCAACTTCATAAAAATAGGTAAGCCTAAACAATATGCGAAAATATTAAATAAGAGATTAAAACTTGGACATCCCAACAATTTCATAAAAGAATCTACCAAAACACAATATGTAAAATCGCAAAACCTGGTGAGATATAAGTCACAAGCTCTAAATACAGTACGGAACAATCCTATACATAACTATCTATCAAAATGTAAAGAAATAAGAAAAGAACATAATAGAAGGGGACTCCGAGCCTGCGGACGCGGGCAGGTATACCTTGAAGTATCCAAAGTAGCAACACAACGCACTAATATCGAGGCTGATAAGAGGCACCTGGATCTGCACAAAAACATGTGCTGAAGCATAGTATGAGTACACCACAACGGTACCTAGTAAGTGTCAAGCCTAACCTCGGTAGAGTAGTGACGAGGTTAAGCCAGGGCCCTACTAGGAATAATAGAAAAAACAAGGCAGAAGATATAATAATTTAATGAATTGACAGAGAAGTGTAACAATAGAAATTCACAGAAGATAACAATACGGAATCAAAGAAGACAATTACAACATGTAAGGAAACACGAATCTTACAAGCTAAGGAACAACAATAACAACGGCAACAACAATGCAACAAATAAAGGTAAACAACATGGGTGCTCCCGAGGTACCGCCTCGTAGTCCCAAAAGTAAATATCTCACAACGGAACGGTAGAAACCTCATCCAAACAATGATAACGGCATGGCAGAAACCTCGTGCCAAATAACACTCCGCATGGCAAAAACCTTGTGCCACAACAACACTCCGCCCATGGCAGAAACCTTGTGCAACAATAACACTTTGCACGGCAGAAACCTCGTGCCACAATAACACTCCGCACGGCAGAAACCTTGTGCCACAATAACACTCCGCACCGCAGAAACCTCGTTCCACATCCAAATAGTTATCTCGAAAAAATCACGAAAACAACACATAACAAATGGAACAATGAAATTACAGCAAGGAATCCTACAGTTAAAGAATGAATAAGAAATCAAAGGAAGCAGGTAATTCAACTAAGCATGTTGCACAAATTGCAAGTAAGAGATAAGAAACGTAGACATGTGACATTAGGCTAAATATGATGACTACACGTGCTAGAGTAACTTAATCAAGGGAAAGAAACTATTTAGCAAAAACTGGATTTTCAACAATTAGCCTGAGTACGTACTCGTCACCTCGTGTACACGGCCTTCAAATATTGCAATTTACCATAACAGTATCAAATCCTAAGGGAATTTCTCCCACATAAGGTTAGACAAGTCACTTACCTCAAACCTCGCTCAATCAACCAATAAGGAGGCCTTTCCCTCGATTTTCCAACTTCGATCGGCTCGAATCTAGCCAAAACAATTACATAATATAAATATAACTATAAGAAACTGATTTAAATAATGAAACTACGACTTTAGCAAAGAATTGAAAATTCGCTCAAAAAAATTGACCCGTGCCACGTCTCGGAACCCGACCAAAATTATAAAATCCGAAACCTATTCGATATCGAGTCCAAACATACAAGAATTACTCGAATCCGACCTCAAATCACATTTTAAATTCCCAAATTTTATCCTAAAGAAGTTTTTCCCAATTTTTCTCCAAATTTCCAACTAGAAACACTAATTAAACGAAAAAACACAATAGATTCGTGGGAATTAATAAAAAATGAGTTAAGAATCCTTACCCAAATGATTTCCTTGCAAAACCCTCGAAAATCGCCATAAAACGAGCTCTCTATGTCCAAAAATGGATAACGAAATCAAACCCTCGAACTTAGCCCTTTTTTGCCCAGCGATTTCGCATCTGCAGCTCTCAGTCGCACCTGCGACGCCACACCTGCGAAAAAGCTATCGCAGGTGCGGATTCCACTTATGGCCTGGATTTCAGCTTCTACGGATTAGGGCTCGCACATGCAGTCCCGCTTCTGCGGAGAACCTTCCGCTTCTGCGACCATAGCCCAGGCCAGCCTCATCCGCTTCTACGATCGCACCTCCGCATCCGCAGACGCGCAGATGCGGCTCTCACCTCGCACCTGCGATCCCAGCTGGGCCAAGCCAGGTTCGCTCCTGCGCCCAAATGCTCCCTTCTACGAGTCCGCACCTGCGACCAACCCTACTGCAGGTGAGATGACACTAGAAGCTGGGAGCTTAAGCACTTGCACAAATCCAAAATTTGTTCCGGATTCAATCTGAATCACACCCGGGGCTCGCGGGACCCCGTCCGAATATCCAAAAAGTCCTAAAACATCATACGAACTTAGTCGAGCCTTCAAATCACATCAAACAATGCAAAAAACACGAATTGCGCATCGATAGCCTAATGAACTTTAGAACTTTAAAGTTCTACATCCGATGTCGAAACCTATCAAATCAAGTTCGATTGACCTCAAATTTTGCATACAAGTCACAATTGACATTATGGACCTACTCCAACTTCCAGAATCGGAATCCAACCCCGGTATCAAAAAATCCAGTCCCCGTCAAACTTTCCAAGAATCATCCAACTTTCGCCAATTAATGCCGAAGTGACCTACGGACCTCCAAATCAACATCCGGACACACTCCTAAGACCAAAATCATCATACAGAGCTATTGGAACCGTCAAAACTCCATTTCTGAGTCGTTTTCACAAAATTCGAACTACGTTCAACTCCTACGACTTAAACTTTCATTAATAGGGACTATGTGTCTCATTACACTCCGAAACCAAAAACCAAACTTACCGGCAAGTCACGTAACCACAATAAAAAAAAAAGAAGGCAATAAATAGGGGGTCAGGGCTAATACACTCAAAACGACCGGCCGGGTCATTACAGTAGTAGGTCGCGATAGCGCACAACGCCGCCATTAAGGAAAGCCCACAAATGAACCTCCAATTTAGATATCCATTTTTAACTATTAAAATAGAAGTTTCTTTTATTTTTCTAAAAGAACGAAATAGTAAGATCTCATGCAACCGTACATACTCTTTGCTCAAATGAAATACCAGCGTGAGAAGTACATAGCCCCTAGTAATAGTAATAATAAATACGACAGTACATAAATGCTGGATGCCCCCAAAATCCGGTGCCACAAAAGCAAGACCAATCTAGAGAATATACAAAAGTAATACAACTATTGTTTGAAGGGTAATAGACAGATATAATAAACAAGGTACAGGGAGACTCCGCTACTGCAGATTGAAGCAAAGGAAGCAGCTCACTACTAAGTCTCCATAGAAATGCGGATACGAGCCCGTGTGACCACTTGTAGTACCCGTCTTAGTACCTGCACATTCAGTACAGAAGTGTAGCATGAGTACATAAAACAATGCGTACCCAGTAATTACCTAGTCTAACCTCGAAGAAGTAGTGACGAGGGGTCGACTTGACACTTACTAGTGATCAAATAGTAATAGAAATACATAAAGTAGACATAGAGAATGTACAACAATTAGCAACGAAACAAATAAAAGCTATTACAGTAATTCCCCACATGAGTCTATATCAAATCATTAAACATGTCATAACCGGCCTTGAAGGAGCTAACTCAACTATTACCAAACCAATTTTTGTCTCAAATATTAAGCACCACGTGGCCAAGGCGAACGGCCCGATCCAATAGGAATAGTGGTACTCATTACTCCCCAGGCGAACGACCCGATCCCACAAGAATAGTGTTACTATACTGCCAAGATGAACGGCCAGATCCCATAAGAGTAATTTAATACACTATAGAGGCAAACGCCTAATCCCATAGAGTAATTTAATACACTGCCGAGATGAACGGCCCGATCCCGTAAGAGTAGAGAAGTTTACCTCGCTCGCGGAAGTATATGCGAGTTGAGATGACACGGATCCATAGTTCATCAAATATTTCCCAATTCTTTTTCCAAGGTAAGAGGCTAAGCAGTATCTTTATTCTAATTCTCAATCTCAGTCATAATCGAGGAACTCAATACGCACGATAGATATAAATAGCACAATTAAGGCATCATGTGAATCTAAGTCTATCCGGACATAACATGAATATAGCTACGTATGGACTCTCGTCACCTCATGCGTACATAGCTCCCCACAACAAGTATCACACAACAATTAATACACCTAAGGGGATAAATTCCCTCTTACAAGGTTAGGCAAGAGATTTAACTCGATCCCAAGTCCTCATCCGGCTCTTCAATCACACTAGAACTTCTCAAACGACGCTAAGGATTCCGAAACTAATCAAAAATCGTATAATCTAATAAATATTTTCTTAAAAGTTCATAGTTTAACTATTAAACTAACTCTCCAACCAAATCTGTAAAGTCCACAAAAGTCACCCCTGAGCCCACGTGCCAGGATTCTGAATATTTTCGAAGATACCATGACCTCACAAACTCAAATATATAATTCATTCCAATTTCCATAACCAAATTCATGATCAAATCCCAATTTTACTTAAACCCTAAGTTCTCCACAAAATCCCACAATTTCACTAATTCTCATGTTTAATCTACCCGTAATCCATGTATTTAACTTTAAAATAGGTTGAATTTACATACCTTGTGATGTTGATGAGAATCCCCCATAAACGTCCTCTCAAATTCACCCAAGACCAAGTAAAAATGTGTGGAAAAATAGGCTAAGTCCCGAATTAAATGCACTCCACTGCCCAACTATTTCCACACCTACGGTCAAAATCTCCGCTTCTGCGGTCACTCGTCCGCATCTGCGAAAATCACTCGACTCCCAACCAGCCGTATCTGCAGCCACATTCCGCACCTGCGAGCCCACTTTTGCGGCTCCTCGCCCGCACCTGTGGATCAACTCGTGCATCTGCGACCAAGGCCAAGCTACCTCAATACGCACCTGCGGACCCCTTATCGCAGAAGTGCTTTAGCTTCTGCGGAATACCCTTGCTCCTACAGACCTCACTGAGTCCCCTTCGTTCTGCATCTGCGACCAAGGCACCGCACCTGTGGTGCCGCATCTACGGCCATTCCCACCGCAGGTGCGAATGCACCAGATACCTGAAACCTTCAACACCTTGCCAAAGTGCAACCATGCTCCGTCGACCACCCGAGGCCCCCAGGACCTCAACTAAACATGCCAACAAGTCCTATATCACACTTCGAAGTTAGTCGAAGCCTTAAATCACATCAAACAACGACAAATTGCGAATCGCACCCCAATTCATGACTATTGAAACTAATGAATTTCCAACTTCTAAAATCAATGCCAAAACCTATCAAATCAACTCCGATTGACCTCAAATTTTGCACACAAGTCATAAATGGTACAGCAGACCTACTCCTACTTCGGAACCAAAAATCTGAGCCCAGTATCAATAAGGTCAACTCATGGTCAAACTTTTTAACCTTCCAAATCTTCAAGTTTCCAACTTTCGCCAATTCGAGCCACGACGACCGACAGACTTCCAAATCAATATCCGGACACACTTCTTAGTCCAAACTTATCATACGAACCTATTGGAACCATCAAATTCCGGTTCTGAGGTCGTTTACTCAAAATGTTGACTCAAGTCAAACTTGGATTTCTT
This sequence comes from Nicotiana obtusifolia, assembly GCA_002018475.1. Taxonomy (NCBI): domain Eukaryota; kingdom Viridiplantae; phylum Streptophyta; class Magnoliopsida; order Solanales; family Solanaceae; genus Nicotiana; species Nicotiana obtusifolia. Next base: position 141,089 of record MCJB01012374.1, read on the forward strand.
AGCCCATTATTAAGTAATTAAGTGTTCTTATTTCAACCCGAACCCTTTCAAACCCGAACCGACCATCCCCGCAAGTCATAAAATAGTATAAGAACATACGAAAGTATTAATTAGGGGAATGGAGATCTAGAAAGCAAAGCAGCCATTCAGGTCGTTAAATTCTCCACCTCTTAAATAAATATTCGTCCTCGAAAGTGTCTAGAATCATACCTGAAGTGCTGAATAAGTGTGGATATCCTCTCTGTATGTCCTCCTCGATCTCCCAAGTCGCCTCCTCGAATGGTTGACCCCTCCATTGGACCTTTATCGTAGAAATCTTCTTGGACCTCAACTGGCGAACATGCCTTTCAACAATGGTAACGGGCTCCTCCTCATAACCCAAACTCACATTTTGCTGAACCATGTTGTATCTAACGCGTGTGACCTGTTGGCATGGTACTTCCAGAGTATAGACACGTGGAAGATCGGATGAACTCCCGATAGACTGGGAGGTAGAGCAAGCTCATAAGCAACCTCCCCAACTCGCCTCAACACCTCAAATGGGCCAATAAACCTCGGACTCAGTTTGCCCTTCTTTCTGAACCTCATAATACCCTTCATCGGCGAGACTTTCAAGAGAATCTCTCGCCCACCATAAATGACAAATCACGCGCTTTCTAATCCATGTAACACTTCTGTCTGGACAGTGCTATGCAAAGTCGCTCCTGAATCAACTTTACCTTCTCCAAGGCATCCTTCACTAAATCCATGCCATATAACCTAGTCTCGTCTGGCTTAAACCATCAGATGGGCGAATGATATCGCCGATCATATAAAGCCTCAAATGAAGCCATCTCGATACTGGACTGATAACTGTTGTTATTAGCAAACTCGGCCATGGGTAGAATCTATCCCACTACCTTTTAAAGTCAACAACACATGCTCTCAGCATGTCCTCTAGAATTTTAACTGTCCGTTCCGACTACCCGTCGGTCTACGGATGAAAGGTCATGGTAAGCTCTACTTGGGTACCCAACTTGCTCTGTACTGCTCTCAAGAAACGCGAAGTGAACTGGAGGCCTCTATTTGAAATGATGGAAACAAGAACACCATGCAACCGGACAATCTCCTGAATGCAAATCTGGGCCAACCTCTCTGAAGAGTAAGTAGTCACAACCAGAATAAAGTGTGCCGACTTGGTCAGCTTGTTGACAATGACCCAAACGGCATCAAACTTCCTCAACATTCGCAGCAACCCAACTACGAAGTCCACAGTCATACGCTCCCACTTCCACTCCAATATAACCATCTGCTGGAGTAGGACAAATTTCCTCTGATGCTTATCCTTAGCTTGCTATCAATTTAGAAATCTCGCTACATACTCAACTATGTCCTTATTCATCTGCCGCCACCAATAATGTGTCTCAGGTCGCGATACATCTTCGTAGCACCTGGATAAATATAATATCGAGAACTGTGTGCCTTCTCTAGAATCTCCTCCCTCAAGCCATCAACATTAGGAACATATAGGCAACCCTGGAGTAGTAGAACACCATCCTCGCCGATAGTAACCTCCTTGGAACCACCTTATAATATCGTCTCTCTAAGAACCAACAAGTGTGGATCATCATACTGACGAGCCTTGATCAGCTCATGCAATAAAGACTAATCCCCAACACATGAAAGAACTCGACTGGGCTCTGAAATATCCAACCTCACAAGTCTGTTAGCTAAGGACTGAATGTCCAAAGCCAATGGCCTTTTCTCTGCCAAAATGAACGCCAAACTATCCATACTCTCGGTCTTTCTGCTCAAGGCATCCGCATCCACATTCTCCTTGCCTGGATGGTAATATCATAGTCCTTCAGTAACTTTAAGTTACATGTGCTGCCTCAAATTAAGATTTTTTTCGCTTAAAAAATACTGCAAACTGCGGTGATCGATGTAAACCTCATTGGACGCACAATAAAGATAATGCCTTTATATCTTGAGAGCATAAACTATTGCGGCTAACTCCAAATTATGTACGAGGTAATTCTTCTCATGGGGCTTCAGCTGATGTGAAGCATATGCAATAACTCGCCATTCCTGCATCAATACATAATGCAAGCCAACGCACGAAGCGTTGCAGCACACGGTATACATCCCTAACACGGAGGGCAACAATAACACCGGTATTGTACTTAAAGCAGTCTTAAGCTTCTGAAAACCCACCTCGTAACCATCGGACCATCTGAACGGAGCACCCTTCTGGCTCAATCTAGTCAAAGGTACTGCAATAGACTAGAAGCCCTCTACGAACTGACGATAAGAACTTGCTAACCCCAAGAACTTCCATATCTCAGTCGTTGTGGTAGACGAGGCCAACTCTGAACTGCCTCGATCTTCTTGGGATCCACTTTAATACCTTCACCTGATAAAACATGCCCTAAGAAAAGTCACGGAATTTAGCTAGAACTTGCACTTGGTGAACTTAGCATATAACTTCTGTTCCCGTAAGGTCTGAAGCACTAACCTCAAATGCCGCTCGTGCTCCCCATACCATGTGAGTAGATCAATATGTCATCAATGACGACAATGACAAATGAGTCAAGATACGGTCCGAACACTGATTCATCAAATCCACAAATGCCGCCAAGGAATTAGTCAAGCCGAAGGACATTATTAAAAACTCATAGTGCCCATACCTGGTCCAAAAAGCAGTCTTCGGAACATCTGAAGCACGAATCTTCAGCTGATGATATCCATATTTCAAGTCAATCATAGAGAACACGCTGGCACCCTTTAACTGGTCAAACAAGTCATCAATGCGCGGCAACGGGTACTTGTTCTTGATGGTAACTTTGTTCAACTGGCGGTAATCAATGCACATCTGCGTACTCCCATCCTTCTTCTTCAAAAATAACACCGGTGCGCCCCAAGATGACACACTGGATTTGATGAACCCATTCTCAAGCAACTCTTGAAGTTGCTCCTTTAACTCTCTGAGCTCCTTTAGAGCCATGCGATAAGGAAATGTAGAAATAGGCTGGGTGTCTGGCACCAAATCAATGTCGAAATTGATATCCCGATCCAGCAACATACCTGGCAGATCAGCAGGAAACACATTGAAAGACTCTCGTACAATCGGCACTGAATCTAACGCGGGAGTCTTGTAGTATCGCGAATAAAGGCCAGGCCAAATAACCCTTCTCGACCATATGTCGAGCCTTCCAAAAAAAAACCCAACTGGAAGTACCAACAGACGAACCCTTCCACTCTAATTTGCGCAACTCAAGCATCGCCAAGGTAACAGTCTTGGCATGGCAATCATGAATGGCATGGTACAGAGACAACAAGTCCATGCCCAGGATAACCTCAAAATCAACCATATCGAGCAATAAAAGATCCGCTCTAGTCTCATAATCATAGAAAAGACACCATAGAGGACCGGTAGACTCAATCCACAATAACAGAAACACCCACTGGCGTGGACACATACACAAGAATGCCCAAGGACTCGCGAGATACATCTAGGTAAGGAGCAAATAGGGAAGAAACATAGGAATAAGTAGACCATGGATCAAATAATACTGAGGCATCCCTATGGTAGACAGAAATAGTACCTGAGATAATTGCATCAGAGGTGACTGCCTCTGGCCTGATAGGGCAAGCATAGAGTCTAGCCAGAGCGCTACCTGACTGGCCTCCACCTCAAGGGTGACCCCTACCAATCTACCCTCCGCCTCTTGCCGGGGGGGGGGGGGGGGGG
>MCJB01012374.1:144838-166395 GCA_002018475.1 Nicotiana obtusifolia
GGGGGGGGGGGGGGGGAGGGGGGCGATGTTATAGTTGGTGCGGTAATCATGGGTAGATGGTCCTGCTGCTCGGCCTTGCCCCAAAATCTGTGACAAAACCTCTTCACGTGGCCTAACTGCCCGAACTCAAAACAACTCCTCAAAGTAGTGAACTGCTGACTTGAAGTCTGACCCTGATGGCCCGAATACCAACTGGAGGAACCCTGAATAGATGGGAGACGATAAGTAATCTTTGGAATAGCACTAAAATAGGGTTATGCTGGAGCACTTCGAGCAGGCTGTGGTGCTGACTGCAGCCTGCTAAACTGGCCCCTCATGAACTGACCTCTGCCCCTAGGTGGGGTACCACTTAATCTACCAAACTGCCGAGGCCGCTTGTCCCTCAGTGAAAACTCTCCGTTATGGTTACGGATACGCTCGATCCTCCGAGCTATATCCATAACTTGATGAAAGGGAGTCTCCATCTCTGTCTCATGGGCCATAGAAACCTGAATCTCAAGGTGCAGACCTGCAGTGAACCTCTGCGCCCTCTCTGCATCTGCGGGGAGTATAATAGCTGCACGGCGAGACAAGTCAATGAATCTCGCCCCATAGTCGGTCACAGACATATGACCCTGACGGAGTCGCTCAAACTGACCCCGAAGCTCCTCTCTCTTCGAAGGTGGTATGTAATTCTCCAAGAACAGATGTGTAAATGGATCCCAAGCCAAGGAAGGTGAACCTCCCTGCTAAGAAGGTAAGCCTGCCACTATCTGCGGGCCTTTCCCTCAAGCTAAAAGGTGGTGAGTTCCACCCCGTTGGACTCCAATATCCTCATGTTACGTAGCTTATCCTTGCACCGATCAACGAAATCAAGTGGGTCCTCTGACCGCTCACCCCTAAAGTTAGGGGACGAAGCCTAGTCCACTTGTCCAGCCACTTCTGCTGATCAACAGTCGTGACTGGTACAGGCTCTAGCACATCCGCTGTAACTGGCTGGGCCCCGCCAGCAGGTAATGCACCTGAGTTCTGATAAATGGCGGCAGCATACCTGGAGCCTGAGTTGTAGTGTTATGTGCTTCCCCTCCCACTTGAGATGTGGTTGAGTCTATTAGAAATAAACCAACCTGCATCATAGAGTCCATGAACTGCAGCATATGGCCCATCGGAGATAAGTACGGACATCTCCGCACCGATTCGCAAGATTCCACTAGGCCTGCTCAAAACTCGTGAGACCAATGTGAATCTAAAACTCTGATACCAAGCTGTCACGACCCAAAATCCGTAATAGGTCGTGATGGCGCTTAATGCCGCCGTTAGGCAAGCCTACAAGTGAACCTCTAATTTAGTAATCCCTTTTTAACTTTTAAAACAGAAGCTTCTTTTTAAAAAAATAAATAAAATAGTAAGATCGCATGCTACCGTACATACTCTTTTCTCAAAAGAAATACCAGCGTGAGAAGTACATAACCCATAGTAATAGTAACGATAAATACGACAGTACATAAATGTTGGAAGCCCCCAAAACCCGGTGCTACAAGTGCATGAACAATCTAGAGAATATACAAAACTAATACAACTATTGTCTGAAGGGTAATAGATAGAAATAATAAACAAGGTAGAGGGAGGCTCCGGTGCTGCAGATCGATGCAAGGCAAGCAGCTCACCACTAAGTCTCCGTAGAAGTGCAGCTACGCGCACGTGTGACCATTGGTAGTACTTGTCTCAGTACCTGCACATTCAGTGTAGAAGTGTAGCGTGAGTACGTAAAGCAATGCGTACCCAGTAAGTATCTTGTCTAACCTCGAAGAAGTACTGACGAGGGGTCGACTTAACACTTACTAGTGGTCAACTAGTAATAAAAATAAATAAAGTAAACATGGAGAATGTACAACAAGTAGCAATGAAACAAATAAAATCAATTATAGTAATTCCCAACATGAATCTATATCAAATCACTAAACATATCATAACTGGCCTTGAAGGAGCTAACTCAATTGTTACTGAACCAAATCCAGGCTTAAGTATTAAGCAAGGCTACCGAGGCAAACGACCCGATCACATAGGAATGGTGGTACTCAATACTGTCGACGCGAACAGTTCAATCGCATAAGGGTAATTTAATACACTATCAAGGCGAATGGCCCAATTCCATAAGAGTAATTTAATACACTACTGAGGCGAATGGCCCGATCCCATAAGAGTAGAGAAATTTACCTCGCTCGCGGAAGTACATGATAGTCGAGAAGACACGGATCCATAATTCATCAAATATTTTCCAATTTTTTTTCCAAGATAATAGGCTAAATCAGTATCTTTATTCTAATCATCAATCTCAGTCATAATCGAGGAAGTCAATATGCAGGATAGATACAAATAGCACAATTAAGGCATGATGTGAATCTAAGTCTACCCGGACATAACAAGAATATAGCTACGTATAGACTCTCGTCATCTCGTGTGTATGTAACTCCCCACAACAAGTAGCACATAATAATTAATATACCTAAGGAGATAAATTCCCTCTTATAAGGTTAGGCAAGAGACTTACCTCAATCCTAAGTCCTTAATCTGGCTCTTCAATCTCACTAGAACTTCTCAAACAATGCCAATGACTCCAAAAATAATCAAAAGTCATATAAACTAATAAATATTTGCTCAAAAGTTCATAATTTAACTATTAAACTAACTCCCCAACCAAATCCAGTAAGTCCATAAAAGTCAACCCCGAGCCCACGTGTCCAGATTTCAAAAATTCTCGAAGATAAGTGTTACCCATGATGTTGATGAGAATCCCCCACAAAAATGCTCTCAAATTCGCACAAGACCAAGTAAAAATATGTGGAAAATAGGCTAAGTCCCGAATTAAATGCACTCTACTGCCAACGATTTTCGCACTTGCGGTCAAAATCGCTGCTTCGACAAAACCACTTTTGCATTCACTCGTCCACATCTGCGGAATCACTCGACTCCCGACCAGCTGCATCTGCGGCCACATTTTTCACCTGCGAGCCCGCTTCTGCGGATCAGCACGCCCATATGCAACCAAGGCCAAGCTGCCTCAATCCGCACCTGCGGACCCCTCATCGCAGAAGTGCTTTCGCTTCTACGAAAAAACCCTCGCTCCTGCGGACTTCACTGAGTCCCCTCCATTCCTCACCTACAACCAAGGCGCCAGACCTGCAGTGCCGCTTCTGCATCCATTCCCACTGCAGGTGCGAATGCACCAGATACATGAAACCTTCAGCACTTTGCCAAAGTGCAACCAAACTGCGTCGACCACCCGAATCTCACCCGAGGCCCCTGGAACCTCGACCAAACATTTCAATAAGTCCAAAATCACACTCCGAACTTAGTTAAAGCGTCAAATCACATCATACAACAATAAAACTCGAATCGTACCCCAATTCAAGACTATTGAAAGTAATGAATTTCCAACTTCTAAAATCGATGCCGAAACCGATGAAACCAACTCTGATTGACCTCAAATTTTGCATACAAGTCATAAATGACACAACGGACCTACTCTAGCTACGGAACCAAAAATCTGAGCCTGATATCGACAAGGTCAACTATCTGTCAAACTTCTTAACCTTCCAAACCTTCAAGTTTCCAACTTTCGCCAATTCAAGTCACGACGACCTACGGACTTCCAAATCAATATCTAGACACACTCCTTAGTCCAAAATCATCATACGAACCTATTGGAACCATTAAATTCTGGTTTCTAGGTCGTTTACTCAAGATGTTGACTCAAGTCAAACTTGGCCTTCTTAGGCCACTATTAAGGAACTAAGTGTTCCGATTTCAATCTGAACCCTTCCAAATCCAAACCGACCATCCCGCAAGTCATAAAACAGTATAAGCACATACGTGAATTTTTAATTAGGAAAATATGGATCTAGAAAGCAAAACGACCGGTCGAATCGTTACACTTATGGTGGAAGGATTGGTGGTAATATGGTGGTGGTGGAGAAGATGATGGGGTTTGGAAGATGAGAAGGGGGCAGGGTTTTCTCTTTTCTGTATTCTTTTTTTCTTTGGGAAGATGAGGAGATTGGGTTGGGGGGGATAGAGTTTTTTTCTTCAGATTTTCTTTTTTTTTCCTCGATTTATGACACGTGTCAGATGCTGATCAAACACCGAAATGGTGTGTAATAAACACCCCTTTAAAAGTTTTGATGTGTAATGTTATTTTCATGTTTAATAGATGTGTAAGAGGGATTTGAGGACAAGATCGATATATAATTTTTATATTGTACACCGCATATTTCATTTTTAATGTAATTAAACAAACGTTCGGCAAAGATTACATACGCTAATAAAATAGTTTACCTATCAACAATTCTAGTATTATAGTCTCTCTATCAATACAGATGTATATATAACTTTTCCCTCTAACTAATATGCTGTTTGGACAAGCTTCAAACTTATTTTGAAAAGTATTTAAAAGTATTTCTTTTAAAAAATATTTTTCTAAAAAGTATTTTTGATGAAAAGTAGTTTGCTTTTGATTAATTAATTTGAAAAATACTTATGAACAGTAATTTGTGTTTGGCAAACTTTTTTTTAAGTAATTCTAAATATATTTTTCTCAAAAGTAATTTCAAAAAAATACTTTAGCGAGAAGTTATTTTTCTATGTTCGAAAGCGTTTTTTTTCTTACAAAAACTTGATCAAATTCTTTAATTTAAAAAAATATTTAAAAATAATATTTTTAACTTTAGACAAACTTGACCAAACATGCTAAAAATCAAAACACCCTTATATATCAAACAAGTGTATATGCATTAATGACTTTCTCAGCCAAGAAGTTTGATTGGAATAGGTCAAAATTTATCTGAAAATTCACAAACCATTAATAGAAGAGAAAGCCAGCGATTGCCTAGGGAAGTGGCATCTTTTTGGAGTCTGAAAGGGACAGCGTTGACAGCAGTTTTACAATTTAATTAAGCACTCCCTCCAGCCTAAAATAAGTGATTTTTTGGGCTTTCTTTTTGTGATTCAAAATATTTTACTTTTTCAAATTTGAAGAATGAATTTCTTTTTATATTATTTTTAAAATAAATAATGTTGGAATATGTAATAGGAGTATTTATGTGAAAAGATAATAAATGTTAATATGCTCAATTTAATTATTAATTAATGTTAATAAATTTTTTAATTTGTGTGAAAGCAATCAAATCACTTATTTTAAATCTGAGGAAGTATCAAATATCGGGTTGAACTTGAGGCCTTAAACAACATACTACCTATAATTTAGTTAAGTGCTGATTGCATGTATACCTCATTTTTGTCACTTGCTTAGTTTCGAAGACTTGAATTTCATTGTATTAACATAAAATATATTCGTAAGCTCAGATACTCGCAACTAAGTCTTCCTGGCACCAAAGATTTGGCCCAGTGTTTAATGAAAAAGATTAAGAACCATGTAATCTTAAGTTTAAATTTTAGCGAAAGCGCAAACACAAAGTAATTTTTTTTTATTTGTAGTTTTGGTTAACATAGCCAGTATCATGTGACACCACGATTATTTAAAAAAAATAAACATACCCAAGATTAAGCACATACCAAAAGAGTAGTGTGAAAGCAGAAATATAATTTAGGTGCCATTCATATTGGACTTAGACATATATGCTTTCGTTGTTCTTTCTTGTTTTACTGACTGATCCAACCAGCCACCCCGCACCCGGCCAGAACTCCAAGGAGAAAATTAACAGAAATATGGTATAATACATATATATATCTAAATATAGATACAATGTAAAGACTTAGGGATCGTTTGACATTAAGTATAAGGTGGGTTAAGATGTGGGATAATCTCTCATGTGGTATACGTTAGTTTTGGGATTATAATCCAGAATTATAATCCCGGGATAATTTAATCCGCGTGCCAAACAACCTCTTAGGGGTCGTTTTGTTTGAATATAGGTTATGCTGGGATAAGTTATGCTGGGATTCGTTATTGTCGGGATTATTTTTTATCCACTATTTGGTATGTTGTATTAAAAATGACATTTGCATAATTTCTAAGAAGAAGGTATAAGTTATCCCGGCACTAATTACCCCAACCCCTACAAGGTATAAGTTATCCGATATTAATTTTAATTCCGGGAAAACTTATCCCAGGTCTGCTAATCAAAGAAAGTATTAAGATGGTATTAAATTTTTATCCCAATACTATTTATACTTATATCCCATACCAAATGACCCTTAAGGGGTCGTTTGGTATGAACACAAGTAATGCAGGGATTAGTAATGCAGCGATTAGTAATGCAGGTATTAGTAATGCAGGGATTATAGTGCTGGGATTATTTTTTATCAAGTGTTTGGTTCATTGTATTAAAAATTAGCTATGCAATGTATAATCTAAGCTTATGTTTGGTTTAAAACTGTACAAAATCTTCTTTACAATTATACACTTGAATATTCTTCTTTCTGTATATAAAGAAATTTAGGAAAAGGGTTTGAGGGGCGGTTTAGTAATTTTAGGGTCTTATCCAGGTATAATTAATGCAGGGATTGGTAATCCCTTGGTTTCCTTGGTATTAGCTAAACCCTCCTATGAGGTATAAGTAATCCATGTATTAGGTATGCACAAAATTGAATTGAGCAACCAAATATTGTATTAAACGAATTAAATTTTTATACAAAAATTATTTTACTTAATACAGCCTACCAAACGACCCATTGAGTTAAGAGTTAAGAAGTAATGTAACTTAGTATTGTACTCAGTTGAAACATGGATTACTGTCTAAAGTAAACGACATGTGGTTGATTAAGACAGAAGTTTACAGCTAGCAGATATAATCCTCATAATTAGCACTCGAAGTTCGAACCAATAGATATGTAATCTCATTTTACGTGACATTCTATTTTTTTAGTCAATCCCCCAAAAAGAGACATCTTTTATATTTAATCATAATACAACTTTTCACTTTCTTTTTTACTTTTAATAAAATGATTTTTAGTCATACATATTTCTATAGATTATTTTAGATCATAAATTTTAAAATTATTTTTTATTTCTTAAACTTTGTTTCCTATCAAATATCTTCACATAAATTGTGATAGAAGGAGTACTTCAATTTTGACACCATTTTATATGTTTCATCTTGATTACCTCAAATTTGCATGTGCAAGAGTACTCCCGCAGAAAACGAAGAAAGAAGGAATCCAAGCAAACTAGAGTGCAAAGCTATATAGGGAAAGTGCAAAAAGGTTAACTGTAGTAGAGTTGTCTCAGATTAGGTTAATCCAACAAAAGTGCAAGTGCAAATTATAGTGAGAATCTTGGCAGGGTTACGTTGTAGTGTGTGTCAGCGCTAACATCGCCTTCTTTCTTTCACGCCCCACTGACTCTGACCCCCTCTTGTGCAGTTGTGCTCTCGCAATTTGCGGTCAAACCATGTGGATGTGGTTTAGATTTTGTTTTTCTTTTCAAATGAAATCATGATTATTTCTAATTAATGTGTTTGGAAACTGGAATTGGATAGTATATTTAGGACTAGATATAAGGGTCCACCTAACTATACAGATAATCAGGTTCTCTATTAGTTCCTACAGAAACACACATAACGGTAAATAAATAACACAATAGAAATTTACGTGAAAAACTCTCAGCTCATGGGATAAAAAATCACGACCTACACTCGTAGGATTTCAACATCACTACTGAGTAACTTCATATTACATACTATTGTAAACTAGGAATTAACTTTTTAATCCCTACTAACTTGTAATAACTCTATTACAAGCCCCTTTGTAATTACTCTATTGCAAAGCTTACAACTCGATTAACTCTAACCAAGACACAAACACAAAGTTTGTGGTTTTACAAAAGGTTTCCTACACAATACTTCTAATTAAGCTAAGTATAAATTACAAGTAAATCACTTTAACAAAGGTGCAACACAACTAAGGATATATAATAACTCAATGCAGGAAACTGGTCCTTTGTTATGTTGCTCTCTGTTCTTGATACCTTGAATGTCACTTGCAGGTTAACAATACACTTGAGAGAGAGCTCAATGAATTCTAGAATGTGCAAGTGTGTTGTTTTGCCTTTGCTTCATGTTAATATTACATAGGTGACATCACTTGAATGATATAAGCATGTTTGGTACAATGTAAGCATGTTTGGTGCAAGGGCATTCCCCATAAAGTGAATGCTGCACTATTGGCACTGTTGCGTGTGTGCAGAGAAACAATTGCAGCAACTTTACAGCTGTAGGGGTTAACTGGTACAGCCAGCATCCCTTTGTTATTTCTTTGACTCTGGATGTTGGAGCATGTCCCAAACTTGAGATTTGTTGATTTTGAGCACTTTGAGGATGTGAAACAGATTTCCCATCTGGTTCTTATTAGCATTAGGTTTGTTAGATCATCAAAAACATAACAGGACACATACCTCAACCTTATATTCAAATTGTGGATTTAGTACCTTACCAAGAGTCATCGCATCTTACTAGATAAGATATAATAAGCAACCTAAATATTTTTGTGTTCTCCATGGTCAATGTTTATGCATATTTCATGTTAGTTTTATTTGTATCAGTCCGATTCCTTAGCAGTCTAAAAGTTTTCAGTTGAACCACCCATTCATTTCCAATTTTACACCTTCAGCTATAAAATTAATTGAAGTAAATGAAATTAATTAAGATGCATGTCATAAAAGAAATGATCGGGAGAAGATGAAGATGCCCAAAAAAAACGTGACCCACGCGCGGTTGCTAAAATTGTGGAAAATTAAAGAATTTCATAAGACTTAAAAGAGTTTGCGGAAGATAATGGTGAAAAAAATGAATTTGGATCACCCTCTCCACTTCACACTCAGGATTCACCCACACTTGCACGTTTTTTATCAGTTCTGTACAATAATAACAAATCTAGTGTAATCTCACAAGTAGGTTCGAGGAGAATAGTGTATACATAGATCTTACCATATCTTGTGAAGTTAAAGTTGATAAATCCTATAAACTCCGATTCAATATAATTTTGCCATCTATGACTTCTTCACAACTTGTTCTTAGTATCAGTTATCTAACCTGGCCATGTAAAACAACTAAGTTAAAGCAAAGATCTATTAATTACTTATTTACATTTGGAGAACTTTGCTCATTTTTTTCTATTGGATTGGGAAGAAGAAAAAGAAAGTTAGAACGTACAAATGAAAGCTAGTCAAGTAGCAACATATATGAACTCTGTAGTCCATGTAAGTAGTTAAACATACTGCAGTACTATGCTAAGATGAGGAAAACCTTAACCAATTCACTTGTCAGTATAATGTGAGGTAGATAGGGTTTTTTTCTTTTTATTTCCTTTAGTCAGCGAAAATTAAAATAAAGTTTATGGAGTATATTGAGAAATGCATGCCAACGAAATTGGAATAGGGATTGCGAGGTGTAGTAATTTATGCAACTATGTACATAAATAAAAAAAATACTACTACTATATGTTTCATTTTATATGACCTTGCTTAAGGTACATTGAATCTTTAAAAAAAAAAAACTTTTGACATATAACACTAATAAGTTTTAGTTACATACACAGCATGATTTTTTTTTTTTACACTATATATCTATGGATAAGACTTTTTAAAATGCAAGATTTATAATACTAAAAATAAAATAAATTACCTACTAAAATAGACATAAGTAACCTGATAGTATAAAAGATTCGTTACATTAACTTAAACTCAATTAATAATTGTTCTATATATATAAATACTAAGATATCCAAAGTACTTTTAAGTTTTAATAACTTGTGATTCATCACATATCATTGAATTTTTCAAAAGAGGTGTTAATAGTGACAAAATGTGACTTTTAAAATTAATGAGCTTCTAAGATAGCAGTCCTTTTGATACGAGTAAAACAAAGGGAAGACTAAGGAGAAATATTGATTGATAAATTTTTCTTATACACACGAAAGGGATTAGGCTCCTCTCCATTCACCTCCCATGAGCAGGCAAAATGTAATTATAATTAAAATAAAATAAAATAAAAAACCAAAGAACCCAACCCATATATGGAAGATCTCATAAAGTCTCTTCTCATTTCTCAAGCTTAGTTAGCTCACCCTAACTCAAAGTTTGCTATCTTCTTTCTTCAAGTGAAGAAGAGAAATTTACCTAATCCTTCTATAACAAGAAAGCTGTGATAAATAAGGGAACTCAGAAACCTATTCTTATAACTGAGAGTAGACAGATCTCTTGCTCCAATCATTATAGCTTTCCTTACTGTTACTTCCTTAATTTCTTAGCTTCTTCACTCTACTACTCTTGGCTTAATTTACATCTTTCTATATCCAACAGATAAGAGTAAAATTGAAGTCAAAGACTATGGATGAAGAAGGAGAGATGGGAAGAAGGCCTAGAGGCAGGCCGGCTGGATCCAAGAATAGGCCCAAACCACCCATTATCATCAACCGAGACAGCGCCAATGCACTCCGAACACATCTCATGGAAATTGCAGACGGTTGTGATATAATGGAAAGCGTTTCAAATTTTTCTAGGAGAAGGCAAAGAGGAGTTTGCATTATGAGTGGAACAGGCAATGTTACTAATGTAAACCTAAAACAACCAGCTTCACCAGGTGAAATTGCAACTCTACATGGGCGATTCGAGATCTTATCGTTGTCCGGATCATTTCTTCCGCCACCAGCGCCTTCAGCAGCTTCTGGATTGACTATATATTTAGCCGGCGGGCAAGGACAAGTGGTGGGAGGTAGTGTGGTTGGCACGCTAATGGCGTCAGGGCCGGTTGTTATTGTGGCTGCTTCGTTTAGTAATGCTGCTTATGAAAGGCTTCCGTTAGAAGAAGACGATCAAAATCCACATCCAGTGGCTCCAGGAGATCCTCCTGGAGCCACTGGAGGTCACGGACAACAACAACAATTACTAGCAGACGGGTCGATACTTCATGGAATGCCACCAAATCTTCTTAACTCCATTCAGTTACCTCCTGAGGGCTATTGGGCAACTGGCCGACCTCCATTTTAACTTTGAAGGAATTTATACAAGGGGTATCAGTTCTTTCTCTTGATCTTTTAAATTCACTCCTATTTTCTATTACATTAGGAGATCAGGGAAGGGGGACAGTAAGAAAAATCTATTAACCACAGATATTATCAAGAAATTCTATTAGCCACGAGCAATTCAATTAGCAACGGATTAACGACGAAGTTCGTAGCTAATTCTAAGTTTTTTTTTAGTGCACAAGCGCCACAAGATTGTAAGCCTTGGTGTGGTATTCTTTCTCTTGTTTCAATTGTCTAATTAGCTTCTATCCAAGAATTCTTAGGAAACAGAATTAGGAAAAGAATTTATTTTTGGGTCGTTGACCATTTTAAGTTCGTAATTCTTTGCTTTAGATATCTCCTACTTTGGATTATATCCTTTTTCTACTAGATTTTGTATTGTATGATTGATGATGATCAGGTTATATATGTGCGGTAATTTGATCAAGTGAACTTTGTATATTTCCTGTTTTCTTGCTGAGTCCCATGAGCTTATAACAAAAGAATTTACATTCTTCCCAACTTTATAAAGCAAGTAGACGTTTGTAATTTAATTTCATGTAAAACCGGCCCATAATTTGTATGAGATTCATCTGAACAGAAAATGATACTCTTATTCCATAATTATGATACTAGACTGCAGTAATATAATGAGTATATCATTTTTTTCTGATAAGAATGGTCTATGTATACAAGCTTGCCTCGTAGAAGAAGTACAACAACAACAATAACAACGATCCAGTAAAATCTCACAAATGGAGGGCAATGTATATGCAGACCTTACCCCTATTCCGAGGGAGTAAAGAAACTGTTTCCGAAAGACCCTAGGCTCAAGAGCACGAAAAGAGATAATATATCAGTACCATCAACAAAACCATAAAAATAATAACATCATAAAAACCAAGAAATTATAGATGAAAAGCTGGCCTCATAGAAGAAGTCTTCTTCTTAATTGCGTTACAAATGGTTTGTATGGCAATTGGCAAACGACTGAAGAAGCAAAGATATCGGTAGGGTAGCAACAAGCAATATTTTATACTCCAAAGTTTCCAACATTTATTTAAGCAATTGTATGGGGTCGAACCCGATAGCTTGCATAGGAAATAGAGGTTTTGGGATTCGACGACCAACGTCGATTGAAGTCGCCAACCGAGAGGTCGAGACCGGAATATCGAGTATAAGAAGCCCGAGACCAGATGTCGTCAGAACGAAGCTCGAAGCTAAGGCGCTCGAGGTGAGATCGTCGAGGCCGATCAAGGTAAAACATCCCATGGTAAAGTTATCAGATTTGCGTAACTGAAGGACCGAAAATTTTGTGATATACAAGCATCTCGGCGGGAATCGCGGCTCAAATCAATAAAGACGTTGAATCCATTAATTATAGGGATATCTTACCTTGTAAATGAGATTTTTACCTTGTATATAATTCTTCACATTTCCTATATAAACAGACAGCCCCATTTGTAAAAGAGAACGATATACAATCAATATACAAAAGCTATAGTCTACTTTGCTCATTTATCTGCTTCATATTTTATTTCAAAAGGCTTCTAACACAGAAAGATTATTCAATATTGGCGGTTTGCTTTTTTCTTGTTTATTAATTTAGTCTCTATTTCCTTTTTGTTCTTTACTTGTATTAAATCAGATCACGTATCCTTAACACCACATATATGTTACTCGTAATCAACAACAAACAGTTTGGCGCCCACCGTGGGGCTAAGGATAATAGTGATCGTTTGATACAATTTTCTGTCACACAGACTATTTTACACTTGTTCTTTGCAAAATACTCTTTTTCAGGTTACAGTACAATCATGTCACAATCTCAATTTGTGCCTCAATACGTCGATGGCGAGTTTAACCACTAGGGCGAAAACAATAACTTGGCGCCCGGTAATAAAGTCCCAGTCGACGCTAACTCCCAAATAGCGGTCGATGTGGATTGGACCTTTGGCCCATCGAACAGTGTTCGAAGAGAATACCGCTCGGCAAATCAAAATGACGAGGAGGACGGGATCAGCCTCAGGATGATATTCAACATGTTGCAAGCCCAGCAAGCAGCCATTGCTCAGTTGCAAAATCGGAGCCAAGTTTCAAATGGGATAGGGACCGGCCCTCCTCGGGAAATTATCCCCGAAAATGAACCTATCACAGTGCAACCGAGCGAAGGCGGATCGGGGGCAAACGTCGTGATCATGAAGATGCTCGAAGAATTGACCAGACGAGTCGAGTCAGGCAAGAAGAAGATCGAGGCCAATGATAAAAAGGTAGAAACATATAATTCGAGGGTGGACCAAATACCAGGAGCACCTCCGGTATTAAAAGGTTTAGACTTAAAGAAATACGTGCAGAAACCCTTTCCATCAAGTGCCGCCCTAAAACCCATACCGAAGAAGTTTCGCATGCCGGAGATTCTGAAATACAATGGGACATCTGACCCAAATGAGCATGTAACAACATACACATGCGCCATAAAGGGAAATGATCTCGAAGACGATGAGATTGAGTCCGTCCTCTTAAAGAAATTCGGAGAGACCTTGTCAAAGGGGGCAATGACTTGGTACCACAACTTGCCCCCGAATTCCATCGATTCTTTTGCCATGCTTGCGGACACCTTCGTGAAAGCTCATGCGGGTGCCATCAAAGTCGAGACACGGAAATCGGACTTATTTAAAGTTAGGCAAAGAGATAACGAGATGCTCAGGGAATTTGTATCTCGCTTTCAGATGGAACGGATGGACCTACCACCGGTCACTGATGATTAGGCCGTACAGGCCTTCACCCAAGGACTCAATGCTCGAAGTTCAACGGCTTCACAATAGCTTAAGCAAAGCTTGATTGAATATTCGGCTGCCACTTGGGCAGATATACATAACCAATATCAATCGAAGATTAGGGTCAAGGACGATCAACTTGGAGCCCCCTCGGGATCCACTTATCCCATCAGAACTCATGATAGGATTCAAAGAGATATTTATCGAGAGCCAAGATCGAACAGAGACAGGCATCGACCATATGCTGGAGATCGAAAGGCCATTCCAATAAGGCAGGTGTCACGACCCGAATCCTAGCCAATTAAGAACCATAACTCATTTTAAGCAGTTAATACAGTACTTACATATTTTAATAATAGAAAATTGCAGAAACATGACTAACCATCCCGACAACAGCCCAAACCGGGGTGTCACAACGTCATGAGCAACTAATGAAATCCTAATAACAAGATTACTATTACAATATCTCTGGCACAATTGTTTGAAGAAAGTGGAAACAACAAATAAAAGAGATACGGGGCTGCGGACGCCAACAGCTACCTCGTAGTCTCTAAATCACCCGCTCTGACAGTCGTAGTCAATGCCTCGGAGCGGAATCAATAACGCCTGAATCTGCACACATGGTGCAGGGAGTAATGTGAGTACTTCCAACTCAGTGAGTAATGCATATAAATAATGACTGAAAGTAAGGAAACACGTAAAGCACAAGGCAATGCATAATAAAGCAGTAAATCATTATTTGAAAACAGTAAATCAGTAAGAAATCATTTAAAAATCTTCCCAGCTCTGGTTACCAGTTGCCATTCTTACCAACTGTAACCTACAATTGTCATTGTTACCAACTGTAATATTCCTGGGCTCAGTATCAATCTCACAGCTCTGGTTACCGGTTGTCATTGTTACCAATCGTAACCTACAGTTGTCATTGTTACCAACTGTATTATCTCTGGTTACCGGTTGTCATTGTTACCAACCGTAACCTACAGTTGTCATTGTTACCAACTGTAATATTCCTGGGCTCAGTATCAATCTCACAGCTCTGGTTACCGGTTGTCATTGTTACCAATCGTAACCTACAGTTGTCATTGTTACCAACTGTATTATCTCTGGGTACCCTGCGCTCACTGGGGGTGTACAGACTCCAGGAGGGGCCCCTTACGGCCCAAGCGCTATACCAAGCCACCTCGTGGCATACATCTAGGCCCTCGGCCTCATATCAATCAAGCCACCTCGTGGCGTATATATAGTATCTCAGGCCCTCGGCCTCATATCACTCAGTAAAACCTCACACCTGGCCCTCGGCCGCACTCAGTCAGAAAATCATCACAAGCCCCTCAGGCATAGTAAAACAGTAGTTCTCAGCCCAAACATCATTTCAAATATTGTGTAAATCTCAAAACTGAGTAAAAAGTGGCTGAGTTGTACAACAGTGGAAATAACATGACTGAGTTCAAGTAATAAGTACAAATAGTGAGGAAATAGTGATAAAAATCCCCGGAGGGTTCAAATAATTGGCACGAAGCCCAAATATGGCAATCAGCCCAAAACATGATGATATCAAATAGGCTTCTATGTAGTAAAAATTATCAATCGGGACAGACCAAGTCACAGTCCCAGTAGTAAACGACCCCACGCTCATCATTGAGCGTGTGCCTCACTTCAATATAGCACTATGATGTGCAAATCCGTGGTTTCGAACCCTCAGGACATCATTTACAATCACTATTCACCTCGAACCAGCTAAATTCCTAGCCCACGACGCCTTTGCCCTTCGAATTGGCCTCCACATGCGTCGAATCTATCCAAATTTAGAACAATTACGTCACAATATGTTGAGGGAACAAAGCCCACGCGAAAACAATCAATAAATACTAAGAAATCCCAAAATTAGCAAAACCCGAGCCCCGGGCCCACTTCTCGAAATTCAGTAATTTTTCACCTCAACGGGTTCCTTATCTTCGCACGAGTTCAACCATACAAGATTTATCGAATTTCGACATCGGTTCGACCTCCAAGTCTTAAAATCTAAACTTAAGGGTTTTTCCATAATTTTTTTCCAACTTAATCACAATTACAAGCTAGAATAGCAGTAGGTTTGGTGTAATTTTGACCAAGATTCAAGAACACTTACCCCGATTTTTTCCCTTAGAAATCTTCCAAGAATTGCCTCAACACTTGCTTCAACCCGAGCTCTATAGCTCCAACAATGTTCAAGATGGTCGAAACTCCTCCTCTCGAGAATTTGCCCAAGAAAATATCCTTTGGATATGATTTTAAGATTGATTTGCTGTGATTCTATGGTGTTTGGAGTTGTTTCTCTTTGTAGGTAATGGGAAAATGGCTTTGCATGGCAAATGGGCATTAATTTTTCTTTATAAAGGGGTCAAAAATCGGGACAAAAACTCCTATGGCCGGCCTTATATGCGATCGCATATCTGTCGCAGAACAGATATGCGGTTCGCATATTTGATGTAGCCACCGCAAAACTTGCCCTAGCCTTCACCGCAATTTCAACATGAAGCATGGTTTGCGGTCAACATTTCAGGTTTGCGGTCTGCATTTCGACCGCATTCTTGACGTAGATTTTTGTCCAAAATTTCTGTCCCGGTATGCGGTCTCAGCATGCTGAAATGCGGTCCGCATTTTTGGCATTACATTTGGTTCAGTTTTCTGTCTCAATTGCAGTCTCGATATCAGATATACGGTCCGCAAGTTAGATATGCGGTCCGCATTTCCTACCACATTTCTGACATGAACTTTACCCAGGAACCTGCCTGGGTTTGCGATCTCCTGGAGAGATATGCGGTCCGCATTTGAAAAATACGACCGCATTCTCGACACCTGGTTTTCTGCAACTTTCTTTTCCAACAATGAGTTAGTCCGTAAAACCACCCAAAACTCACCCGAAGCCTCTGGAATCTCAACCAAACACGCCAACATACTCCATAACATCATTCAAACTTGTTCCACCCTTCAGAATGCTCAAACAACCTTCCAACACCAAATTCCCGTCGGATTCAAGCCTAAGGATTTCAAAATCCTCTAAATCGCTCTGTTGATCTAAACCCAACCAAACCTTGTCCGAATGACCCGAAATTTTGCATGCAAGCCTAAATCACATATCGAAGCTACAGCAACTTTCGGGATCCCATTCCGACCCTCGGATCAAAATCTCGCCTAACACCCGGAAGTTGTCAAAATGCTAACTTCGCCAATTCAACTCTATTTCTACACCGGACCTCCAAAACTAATTCCGATCCCACTCCTAGGTCATAAATCATCTCCCGAAAATAACCTAACCATGGGAACTCACATCCGAGCCCTCTAACCCAGAAGTCAACATCCGGTTGACTTTTCGATTTAAACCTTCTTGAAGGAGACTAAGTGTTTTGTTTCTTACCAAGTCCACCCCGCACTCAACTACTCGACTTGGTTACGTTAAATGCAGATAACGAAACATAATGAGACAGAAAATGGAGAAGACGGAGCAGCAACCCACGAGACGACTCGGGTCGTCACATTCTCCCCCTCTTAAACAAACGTTCGTCCTCGAACGGGTCAAGAAACATACCTGAAGTCTCAAATAGGTAAGGGTATCTGCTCTGCATCTCCTGCTCAGTTTCCCAGGTAGCCTCCTCCACGGACCGACCTCTCCATTGAACTTTCACCGAAGCTATCTCCTTGGACCTCAACTTCCGAACCTGACGATCCAAAATCGCCACTGGCTCCACCTCATAGGTCAATTATCATCCAACCGAATCGTGCTGAAGTCCAAAATATGAGACGGGTCCCCAATATACTTCCGGAGCATAGAAACATGAAATATTGGGTGAACACTCGACAGACTGAGTGGCAAAGCAAGCTCATAAGCCACCTCCCCGATTCTCCGAAGTACTTCAAACGGCCTAATGAACCGAGGACTTAATTTCCCTTTCTTCCCAAATCTCATAACACCTTTCATGGGCGAAACCTTCAGCAAGACCTTCTCGCCAACCATGTAAGACACATCTCGAACCTTCCTATCAGCATAAATCTTTTGCCTAGATTGTGCTGTACGGAGCCTCTCCTGGATTGTTTTCACCTTCTCTAAAGCATCCTGAACCAAGTCAGTCCCCAATAGCCTAGCTTCGCCGGGCTCGAACCAACCAACCGGAGATCTACACCGCCTCCCATACAGAGCCTCATACGGAGCCATCTGAATACTTGACTGCTAGCTGTTGTTATAAGCGAACTCTGCAAGCTGTAGAAATTCATCCCATGAACCTCCGAAATCAACAACACATGCACGCAACATGTCCTCCAGTATCTGAATGGTACGTTCTGACTGTCCATCCGTCTGAGGAAGAAATGTTGTGCTCAATTCCACCTGAGTACCCAACTCCCTCTGCACGGCTTTCCAGAACTGCAAAGTGAACTGCGTACCTCTATCTGAAATGATAGAAACTGGAACACCATGCAGCCGGACATTCTCTCGGATATAAATCCTTGCCAACAGTTCTGAAGAATAGGTAGTACACACAGGAATGAAGTGCGGGGACTTGGTCAGCCGATCCACAATCACCCAAATAGCATCGAACTTCTTCAAAGTCCGTGGGAGTCCAACAACAAAGTCCATAGTGATCCGCTCCCATTTCCACTCGGGAATAGCTATCTGCTGAAGCAAACCACCCGGCCTCTAATGTTCACATTTTACTTGCTGACAATTGAGACACCGAGCTACGAATCCCACAATATCCTTCTTCATCCTTCTCCACCAATAATGTTGCTTCAAATCCTGGTACATCTTTGCGGCATCCGGATGAATGGAATATCGTGAGCTATGGGCCTCCTCCAGAATCAACTCTCGGAGCCCATCCACATTGGGTACACAAATCCGGCCCTGCATTCTCAACACTCCATCTTCGCCGATGGTCACATCTTTAGCATCATTATGCTGGACTTTGTCCTTAAGGACAAGCAAATGGGGATCGTCATACTAACGCTCCCTGATGCGATCGTATAACAAAGATCGAGAAACCACGTAAGCCAATACCCGATTGGATTCCGAAATGTCTAATCTCACAAACCTATTGGCCAAGGTCTGGACATCGACTGCGAGAGGTCTCTGTCTAACTGGAATGGATGCCAAACTTCCCATGCTCACTGCCTTTCGGCTCAAAGCATCGACCACCACGTTGGCCTTTCCCGGATGGTATAGTACAGTAATATCGTAATCCTTGAGCAATTCCAGCCATCGCCGCTGCCTCAAATTTAGATCCTTCTGCTTGAACAAATGTTGAAGGCTACGATGATCAGTGAACACCTCATAAGATACGCCGTATAAGTAATGCCTCCAAATCTTTAAAGCATAGACTATGGCAGCCAGCTCCAAATCATGCACGAGGTAGTTCTTCTCATGAGGCTTCAACTGACGAGAAGCATAACCAATAACTCTACCCTCCTGCATTAGTACACAACCGATCCCAATTCTTGAGGCATCACAATACACGGTATACGAGCCTGAGGCTGATGGTAGAACCAATACTGGAGCTGTGGTTAAGGCTGTCTTAAGCTTTTGAAAGCTCTCCTCACACTTGTCCGACCATACAAATGGAACACCCTTCTGGGTCAATTTGGTTAAGGGCGACGCAATGGATGAGAAACCTTGAACAAACCGGCGATAATAACCTGCCAATCCAAGAAAGCTACGAATCTCTGCAACTGAGGACGGTCTAGGCCAACTCTAGACCGCTCTATCTTCTTTGGATCAACCTGTATACCCTCGCTGGACACCACGTGTCCCAAGAAAGCCATTGAATTGAGCCAAAACTCGCACTTAGAGAATTTTGCATAAAGCTTCTCCTCCCTCAATTTCTGTAATACAACTCGCAAATGTTCTGCGTGCTCTTCTTGATTACGCGAGTACACCAGAATATCATCAATGAATACCACCACGAACGAATCTAGATAAGGCCGAAATACATTTTTCATTAACTGCATGAACGCTACTGGGGCATTGGTTAGCCCGAAAGACATGACAAGAAACTCATAGTGGCCATATCTAGTCCGGAAAACAGTCTTAAGAATATCTGCATCCCTGATCTTTAACTGGTGATATCCTGAACGGAGATCAATCTTAGAGAACACTCGTGCTCCTTGAAGCTGGTCAAATAAATCATCGATGCGAGGCAAAGGATATTTGTTCTTGATTGTTACCTTGTTCAATTGCCTATAATCGATGCACATTCTCATCGTGCCATCCTTCTTTTTCACAAATAAAATCGGTGCACCCCAAGGTGACACACTAGGCCGAATGAACCCTTTATCTAGGAGTTCCTGAAGTTTCCCCTTTAATTCTTTCAACTCTGCTGGTGCCATACGATACGACGGAATAGAAATGGGTTGAGTGCCCGGCACCAAGTCAATGCCAAAATCAATATCCCTGTCCGGTGGCATGCCCGGCAGGTCTGCGGGAAATACATCGGGAAAATCCCTCACAACTGGAACCGAATAGATGCTTGGAATCTCAGCTCCAACATCCCTCACAAACGCTAGGTATGCAAGGCAACCCTTCCCAACCATACGCTGGGCTTTCAAGTATGATATCACCCTACTAGGAATATAATCAGTCACACCATGCCACTCTATCCGCGGCACACCCGGCATAGCCAAAGTAACTGTCTTAGCATGACAGTCTAAAATACCATGACATGGTGATAGCCAATCCATGCCCAAAATAACATCAAAATCTATCATGCTTAGTAGCAATAGGTCCACTCGGGTCTCCAGAACCCCAATAGTCACTATACACGATCGGTACACACGGTCCACAACAATAGTATAGCCCACCGGGGTAAACACATAAACAGGTAAAGCGAGAAACTCCCGGGGCATACCCAGATATCGAGCAAAATATAAGGACACATATGAATAGGTAGAACCGGGATCAAATAATACAGAAGCATCTTTGTGGCAGACTAAAACAATACCTATAATAATGGCGTCTGAAGCACTAGCATCTATCCTGCCTGGGATAGCATAAAATCAAGCCTGGACACCGCCTGCTCGACCTCCCCCTCTGGGGCGACCTCTGGCTGCCTGACCTCCACCCTTGGCTGGCTGGGCGGGCGGTAAGGTAACTGGAGCAGAAGTCGATGGCTGACCCCTCTGCTAGAACGGTCTAGCACCACGATGAGGACACTGCCTCCACATGTGGCCCATCTCGCCACAATCATAACAACTCCCTGGTGCTCTAGCAGCTGCACTTGGCCTAGGAAGACCCTGGGCCGACGGGGCATGAGCTGGAAGGGCACTGAGTGATGAATGGCCCTACTGCAATCCATTATGACCACGACCTGCAGATGCTCCACGGTATTCTGGACGGGCTAGCTGAGCAGGCCTGAAGGAACGGCCTCTACCCTGCTGAAACTGGCCTCTCGAAGGAGTACCATTGTAACTACCCGGTCCTCAAGGCCTCTTAGCCTCCCTCTCCTCTCGCTCCTGATGGCGAACCGTCTCAATCTCGCAAGCTATATCAACCACCTCCTCGAAGGTAGCACCCAATACCCTCTCCCTGGTCATGAGGATACGGAGATGATAGTTAAGACCATCCACAAACCTCCTGATCCTTTCACGATCAGTCGGTACCATCCAGACAGCATGTCGAGCCAACTCAGAAAATCTTGACTCATATTGTGACACCGTCATATCCCCCTATCGCAGCCACTCAAACTGTCTGCGCAGCTCCTCTCTGCGGGACTGCGGCACATACTTCTCCAAGAACAGAGCGGAGAACTGCTGCCA
>MCJB01012385.1:0-40011 GCA_002018475.1 Nicotiana obtusifolia
ACTATGATGTTTATGATCGTCAATGATGAACTTTAAAGTATGGTAGACTTGTGTATACAAGTGGTGGCTCTATTTTAATTATTTTTGCTTAACTGAACACCTTCAATGGTTTGACCGTACGTGATTTTTTGATACCTCAGATTATGTCCTATCTTGAATATGACTAGTGTAAGACGGACAAGAGGATAATAGTTATTGTGTAACTAGTATCTATGGAAAAACTTGAATGTAGTGTCATTTGTGATAAACTCAAATGATGTATGTAAATGTAATTGTTTGGCTTGTAAATATATCTTTTGCTAATGTACTTATTAAGATCTTTTACTATTCGAGTAAAATTTGGTATTTTATTATTTTTAATGATGTGAAATTTGATATATGCTCAGTTGTATGGATTGACCGTAAGTTAGCTTATGGATTGAGGTAGATGTTTTTTCCACAGATGGAGATGGTTGTGTTAGTCTATATTTTGGTGTTCATTATGGTCCTCTTTTTTACTACACTTGCAAATGGTATTGGAATTCAATTCTAGTTTATTTTTTACAAAATAACACACTTGCAGAGAATTAAAGTTTTTCTTTTTGGGCAAATTATAGAATTTTATTAATAAAGAAACAACACCGCAAAGGAAAATTACAAGTCAGAGGGACAAAAGCTCGAGTAGTGTCGCCTACTACCAAACACATACCGAGCTAAACCTTACCTTACAAATCCTATTGAGGTAAATAAAAAGCCTCACCTATTAGCACGCATATAAAAAGAAAGAACTGGAAAGAACCAAATACTTAATGATCATCATGGAGTTTATAATACACTCTATGATGATATTACATATGATTATGCTTATAAAAAGATATAATAGAAAGTAGTACAAATTAGAGAATCATTTTGCTGCTGTTGTCAATATTTGAATGCCTCTGGACAGAAGTTGGTTCCATCTGCAAAGCCTGCTCACAAGAAGTCAATACTTCTGCCCAGTTTCCTGCCTTCTTATTTATCAATAGATGATCTTGCAAGCTCTTTGACTTGCGTAAGGAAGCAAAACCACATAAGCCATCTGGCTCATCCAACCCACTGTATATTTCCATCAGGAATGAGATATCTTCATCCTCAAAAAGGCCACTCTTCTCAGAGGCAGGATTAAACGATCCCGACTTTTCCCGCACATGAGATTCAAAGTACAAAAGAGACCTGGCATAAGCTTGGCATCTGAAAGATGACCTTGCAAGAGTCACTTTAGGAATTGCAGCCAAGAGTTCTGAGACATGTTTACACTGAATAAGCACCTGGTTAGAATCACTTAACAGATTGATGGCCTTCTCCTTCGACTTGAGAGCTTGTTGCCTCGAACTGGAAGTTTGAATAGACAGGGAAAGTGAAAGTTCCTGTTGTACGTCATCCACCCATTGACCAAGATTATCAAGAAGAGTAAATACAGCCTGAATGCACACTTCGTTGTGCCCTGAACTTATACCATTAACATCAGTGCTATTCTCTGATGTAGCAGCATTGAGAACAGATAAAATTTCCTCTGTTATGCCACAGCGTGCCTCTTCAGTACCATCACATACTGCATTAAGGACCAAATATGAAAGAAGATACATTGCTATTTGCATATCATGGCGGACTATACCACGACAGGCATTGGAAATACTTGCTCGAGAACCTGTTGCATGTGCAGTCAGTTTCTTGATCCAGAAAAATATCCATCTTCTAAATGACATTGAAGGGCGATAGAATGGACCAGAAGATGTTGAATCAGACACACTTGGCAGCTGAAATCTGGAGGTTAAGCAAGGGGCTATTATCTCCTTCACATAACTAGAGAAACGATTCCACAATCTCTGACCCCTTTCCTGCATTTCAGTGCAATTACCATCCACCACAGATGCAAGAAACTTAACGGGTCGTTTGCCTCTTGTCTATGAAGCAGAAGCGACCACATTGTCATCAAGAGATGCCTCACAGCCTGCTATCTTTAGAAGTTCCTGAATCGCCAACGCTGCAGAATCTTGAATAACGGTATCAGGAGCAGCCCTGAAGGCCCGGGCCAGATGCTTATGAATCAACTCAAAAATTAAATCATCATCTGAACACGCAATTTGGAAACGCATGCTTGAAAATCCCTTGACTTTTGAAGGATCTATTGCACCAAGTGCTCCAAGACAATCTGCACATATCAACTTTAGCCGCTGACCAACCATCATCCTTGATTGTTCTGCACATCCTCTAAGCAGAGATGTGATCAATGCACTCATTACATCCATGTTAGCATCTCCTTCCTTAGTAATTAAAGCCATGATATCCTCCCTCCTAAGGTTGAGCAATTTACTCAACTCAGACGCAACCATATACCTGACATTCAAATTTTCATGATTCAAACCGTCAATAATATCCCGCAACTGATCCTTCAAGGTCATCATTCCACGTGCTGCATTTATCATTCTGTTCACCCTATCTAAAGCAGGAATACTAGGCAAAGGAGGAAACTCCCCAATGTGTTCCTTTAGAATAACTCTATTCTGAAGTACGAGTTCTTCCAAGATCTCCACAATTTTATTCAAATGAGAGGAGGAACTTTCACTTTCTCTCTCCAGGAAGGGAACCAGAGCTGCAAAAACTTGAGAAATCACATGCTTC
Source organism: Nicotiana obtusifolia (assembly GCA_002018475.1). Taxonomy (NCBI): domain Eukaryota; kingdom Viridiplantae; phylum Streptophyta; class Magnoliopsida; order Solanales; family Solanaceae; genus Nicotiana; species Nicotiana obtusifolia. The sequence goes on from MCJB01012385.1 coordinate 2,641, forward strand.
ATGCTAGATGGTGATATCTGCGCTATCTGTTTGATGAAAAAATGTAAGACAGAAAGACCATCACCCTGAAGTGATTCTTTATTAATAGCCTGCATGAGAAGAACCATAAGTTTTGGTACATAAGTGCTAAGATGGGTACAGAAGAACCATGAGGTGGTTTTGACATTTTGTTGAACACCCGGCGCGCTCGACTTTGCAGCGACCCCTTTTGTTAATGTTGTGGAGATTGCCTCAATGAGAATTTGTTTTGATGGTCGGGAAACAGTATTCTCAACAGTAGGAAATGATTGGCATTGATTTTGAGCCAATTGGTTTACCTGAGCTCGATGTGCGAAACTGCTCTGTTCTTTGCAATTCTCGGCAGAATTTGCTGCTTCTTGTTACTCAGCTTCTGTTTGTTTGTTGTTAGGATGTGCGCCTGATGTTTGAGGATCAGAAATTGTACCAGGAACGAACCGTGAACATGTTGACTCGCTGATGTGACGAACTGCTACAGTTGTCGCGTTTTTATTTTGCTGATTTGGAGCAATTTCGTGTATGTTTTGGGATGATGTTTGGATGGTTGTACGCGCCTTTGGTAGACGAACCTTTGGGTATGGTTATTTTGTTCTCCCACAGCGAATAGCTGGGGAGAGGCGTTGGCAGCCATGACTGCTCAATTTGCCATTTCTGTCGCCAGTAGCAGGAGAGAGAAGAGAGCTTTTTATTATTAGCTGCTCAACTAGCTAACTCAATTAAATAAAATAGAAAATCTCACAAATATTCAAGGGTATAATTGTAAAGAATATTTTGTATAGTTTTAAACCAAACACAAATTTAGATTATACATTGCATAATTAATTTTTAATATAATGAACCAAACACTTGATAAAAAATAATCCCAGCACTACAATCCCTGCATTACTAATCCCTGCATTAATTGTGTTCGTACCAAACGACCCCTTAGAGTTTAAGACATTAACAAGAAACAACCCGAAAAACAAAGAGCACTGCACAGCTAGCTCCTTCCTCTACGGCAGAAAGAAAGGAGAAAAAAGATAGGGGCAGACAACGGTAAGAAGCAAAAAATTGCAGAGGAGGAAAACGTACGGCATTGATGGGAAGTTGGTTATGTCCTTTGAAAAATAGTGAGAGATATAAGACGAGCTCGACAAGGTGAGATTTTCTTTTCAATAAACAAAATAAAGACAAGCTATTATTTTACTGAAATCTATCTTGTAGCACGTTAAACATGTACACTTAATGCACATCTGTCCTTTTGGGACGGTTCACTTGCAACGGGTATAAAACCGTTACATTAGAAATCTATGGCGACAACTACAACCGTTCCATAATCATCCCAGTGCTGTTGGAACAAATACAAAAATGAACCGTCACAATACCGTCGCAATAGTGTTCCCTATTGTAACGCTTGTTGTATTCGTCACAATAGGTTCCTCTATGGTGACAGTTATCTGAAAAAAGAAGCTATTGGGACGCTTCTTATTTTCCCTCCTCCAATTAAATGAACCCCACATCTTTTATTTTTATTATTTTTTAAAATCCTAAAATAATATGTGAGCCCACTACATCGACTAAAACCCCTATTTCATTTTGGTCCCAGCTCCTCCTTTCACATAGCTAAGCTCTAACTAGAGAACCCGCTGAGAAATCCCACACAACTCTGGCCGGCGCGAGGGTTTATTTTGCAGGTTTCCCCTTTTGGTAGGTCACAACTTTTTTTTAATTTTTTGCTCTTTCTACTTCTTTCTCCTCACCTTCAATTGTGATTGTCGTAGCTATTTCATTCTTTAAGCGCTAAAAAAACATCTAAAAATTCAATCTTGGTTACTGATTTCTTGCATTTTGCTTTAATTTTATGGATAGTCTTGTTGAAGATTTGAAATAAAAATAAGTAGAAACATGGGTTTATCTATTTCTTTTTAAATTTGGACTTTCATTCGATGCGGGTAAACATTTCTCATGGGTGTGATAATTTTTCTTGAATCTTGTTGCTGGTATATTTCTCTCGAAAGTTTTAAGCTTTAAGTAATGGAAGACTACTCCCATATTTATCTTGTATTTTTAATTTTTGGTGGGTTGGAGTCTGTGGTTTGGATTCTTAATTGATTTGCTCAGACCTGTAGGTGTGAGGTGTGTTTCTGCATTTTCTATATTTAGTTGTGGCCTTTTTGTTTGAAGACAATTCCTTCATAGAACATTGGAGGTATATTCTTATTTATTTGCTATTACATCTCTTGAACAGTAAGGTTTCATTCAATCTCGTGATTTGGTAAAAAATTACAATTTGATTACTTCTTCTTTTATTTATTCCAGAAGCTTTGATCCATCACTAGTTTTTCAATTTGTAATTTTTTAATTTAATTATAATCTTAAGTGGCCTCTTTGAATAGTCTCTTGAACTGTGTTTTTGTTTCATCTTTAGCCTTAATGGCTGAATAATGAGAATTGAGAAGTAATTATAAGTTATATTTTCTCAAGCATGCTTCTTCTTTATAATGAGATGGCTTAGGTCACTGGTGCTCTGTTGTGTTGTGTATACCAGATAAAATAGCTAATAGACTAATTTGTCTTCATTCTACAGTTCATTCGGTCAAGTCAGGATGAAGATTCTTCTTTGTTAAATTTTGTGGTGCTATAGTGTTGTATGGTTGTGTTGCGGTGTTTGAATGCTCTGTAATATCATACTTTCTAGTATGACTCAAAATATGTTCTATCTACCATTCATCTTAATAAGTAAAATAATTCTGCCTGAATTCTTAGTATAGGAAAATGAGTATCCAATGCAAGACATTGTTTCTTTTCTTCTGCTTCTTAGCTTCGTGATTTGCTTTTGGTGTTATATAGGATATTCAATAGTTAATGGATAATGGAGATAAAAGTTGGATGGGTCTCCGAAGATTAACGGAGGAGTACATTCGTCGCGTGAACGATTTTCTTGATAAGACATTTGAACGAGCTGCCCAAGAAAATGAAATATTATGCCCTTGCAAAAAATGTAAAAATGCGTTAACTGTTATTGGCATTATAGAAATGTAGTGGAGGATCACTTGGCTGCTTATGGGTTTGTTACTGGATACACCAAATGAGTTTTTCACGGAGAAAGTTTTTCCTTAAGAAATACTCTACGGTCAAGCAATGATGAGGATGATTCTAACATGCATGACGATATTGATGGACTCCTTCATGGTACTTTTCGAAATGTAGAGGGTGACTTGAGATGTGAAGAACAAGTGAGAGAGGGAACATCTGAAGATACAAAGAAATTTTTTAAATTACTGGAGGAAGGGAAGCAAGAGTTATACCCGAGGTGTGAGGATTTTTCTAAATTAAGTTTCACCATTCGACTGTACTTGTTTAAATGCATTCAAGGATTGAGTAATATGGCCTTTTCAGACTTGTTAGACTTGTTAAAAGAGGCATTTTCATTTGCTCAGTTACCTGGCTCTTTCAACAACGCTAAAAACATGATACAAGATTTGGGTCTTCGTTATGAAAAAATACATGCATACCCAAATGATTGCATGCTATTTTGGAATGACAATGCGAAGATAGATAATTGCACTGTGTGTGTGGGTCTTCCAGATGGAAGAATGTTGGTGATGGTTTGAATAATGCAAGCTCCAAAGTCCCAACAAAGGTTTTAAGGTACTTTCCCTTAAAGCCTAGGCTTCAAAGAATATTTATGTGTCCTGAAACAGCTTTAGCTATGAAATGGCATGCTACTGAACGACCGAATGATGGAAACTTAAGACATCCTGCTGATGGAGAAGTATGGAAGGATTTTGATTCCTACCCAGACTTCTCGAGAGATCCTCGTAATGTTAGATTGGGTCTTTCAAGTGATGGTTTCAACCCATTTAGAACCATGAGCATTTCTCATAGCACATGACCTGTTATGCTAATGAACTATAATTTATCACCATGGATTTGCATGGAGCTAGAGTACATAATGTTGTCAATGATCATTCCAGGTCCATCATCTCCTGAAAATGACATAGATGTGTACCTACAACCACTAATTGCTGAATTGAAGGAACTATGGGAATTCGGTGTAGAAACATATGATGCTGATACTAGCCAAACATTCACGATAAAGACAGCCTTATTGTGGACAGTTAGTGATTTTTCAGCACTAGTAATGCTTTCCGGATGGAGCACGAAGAGGAGATGGGCATTGCCCCACTTGTAATTATAACACATGCTCTCAATATCTCAAGCATAGTCATAAGATGTGTTACATGGGTCATCGGGCATTTTTGCCTCCTAATCATCCATTTCGAAGAGACAAGAAATCATTTGATGGTAAGGAAGACCATCAACCTATGCCAACTCCCTTGTCAGGCATAGAAGTGTTTGAAAAGGTGCGTGATTTTAATACTGTTTTTGGAAAGGGCCAAAAGAAAAGGCGTCGAGGTAATGAGGGTCCGTGGAAGATAAGATCCATCTTTTTTGAATTACCATATTGGGCACATAACAAATTGAGGCACAATCTTGACGTTATGCATGTCGAAAAAAATATTTGTGATAGTTTGCTTGGGATTTTATAGGATATAGATGGAAAGTCAAAGGATCATGTTACTTCTCGTTATGACTTGCAAGAGATGGGGATACGAAAGGAGCTTCAACCAACAAAAGATAATGAAAATAGAAAAGGAAAAGTTTATTTGGCTAAAGCTTGTTTCTCCATGAAACCAGAAGAAAAAAAGTTATTTTTCACCATTTTAAGAAATGCCAAATTACCGAAAGGGTGTGCCTCAAACACATCACGACGTGTGCAAATGGAAGAGATGAAAGTATCATGATAACAGAGTCATGATGCTCATTTTATAATGCATTACTTGCTCCAAGTTGCAGTTAGAAAAGTGTTACCTAAGAATGTTTCTTTGGCCTTGATTAGGCTGGAGAACTTCTTCAGAGTCATAAGTAGTAAGGTTACAAGGCGAAGAGATCTTAACGCAATGCATTCTGAAATCAAACAGATTGAATGTGGCTTGAAAAGATTTTTCCTCTAACTCTTTTTGATATAATGGAACGTTTGCCTATCCATCTAGTAGATGAAATTAAGTTAGGGGGTCCAAATCATTTGCGTTGGATGTATTCCATTGAGAGAAACCTATGTAAGTACAAGGCATTTGTTCGTAATCGAGCTCATCCAGAAGCTTTAATAGCAGAGGGATTTTTAGCCGAAGAGTGCTTGACCTTTTGTTCGAGATACTTACATGATGGGGTAAAGACAAGATTCAGTAGGTATCAAGCCGCGGACGATGAGGATGTTCAAACAATGGGGATGATCTGTCATCGATGTTCCCTAAGATAGGTCATCCAATCGGAATTGAGAAGAAAAAGAAAAGAAATACTTTTTCCATGGATTTACCGTTGTGCATTGAAGCATATCAATATGTTCTGTTCAATTCTGGAGGTGAACAAGTCGAGACGTTTATCAAGTAAGATAAAATCTATATCAATTATATAAGCTTTATTTATTTTATATGATAAGACATTTTAGAAGTCATTCGTAAAGTCCTAATGATTGAATTTTGATCATTCTTCCTGCAGGGAACATAAGAATTTAACTGATAGTCGTATTAGACCAAATGCATGGTTAAGAGCAAGGAATCATAGTCGGGAATTTGCCGAATGGTTTAAAGAGAAAGTTAAAAGCATTGAAGTGCCCAATCATCTGCGATGGCTAGCTAAAGGGCCTAATATAGTGGCCAAAAGATATACTACATATTTCATCAATGGATATCGATTACATACGTTGAAGCGAGATACTCGTTGCAAGACTTAAAATAGTGGAGTGACTTTGTCAGCAATGACTAATAGTTTTGCTAGTACTAGGGACCAAAATCCAATTGATGAAGAGGTTATCTATTACAGAGCTATTCAGGATATTATTGAAATTGATTATTGGGTTTGTTTTGATGTTGTACTATTTAAATGTGATTGGTTTCACAATGAAGTAGATGAATATGGGTTAACACGGGTATACTTCAACAGATTGTGCAGTACTGATGATACTTTTGTACTGGCATCACAAGTTTATCAAGTTTTTTATGTAGAGGATCCAATTGAGAAAGATGTTTATTATGCAAGAAATAAAGTCCCTGTTGATTTGTATGATTCAGAGGAAGAGAATTGGCCTAATATTAAAGCTACATTTTGGAGGGAGTTTAATGATGACATTGGTTCATTCAACAGATTACATGATGTTGATGTCAGATGGTCGAAAGAAGATGTACCTGGTGATGAAATTGATATGCCATCTAATGCGCAACATTCATCAGATACAATTATAGAAACATCGGAAACATCGGAAGAAGAGGATGAATTTGGTGATACCGACTGGGATTGGATGGAGGCTGATGATTGAAGAAGGAACTTTTGAACTTTTTGCAAATACATTTGCATGTTAAATCAATTTTGCATTTTCGATTTAAGTGAAAGGATGCTGCTTTTCTTTTTTCCTTTTCTTTTTGGGGGTATTGACAGACCAATTTTTTTTTGCGTCTGTATTAGTTTGTCTCTATTTTGCTTTTACCTCCTGAGTCAATTGCCATATAAGCTTCAACTTTGAATAAGGTAAACATCACTATTGGGAGTAAATTTCATGGGTGGCCATTCAATTTTGTATTCATTACGCAAAAGTCACTTTTCTTCTTTTTGTTACGTAAAAATCATTCAACTTTGTGTTCATTTTCAAAAGTTATTTTTCTTTTTTTTTGTTACACAAATTATTTTACTTTGCTTTATTTATCACAAGTCACCTTGGCAAGATTTTATAATATTTTTACTTGAAAAGTCTATTATGTCCTTGACATTATAAATCCTCTCATTTATGTAATACCTTCTATATTGTATACTATATAATATATTCTTACCTAAGTATTTTACTTATAATTAAAATAATTTTAAATTATTTTATTTATTATTTTTATAATATATTCATATGATTAATTTTTACATGGCACTCAATTTGTTTAATCATATTCAAACATGAACATACTTTAAATATAAAATTGATAAAAAAATTATTTTTTAATATTTATTTAAAATAATAAAAACAGATTTGTTTAACAAATGATAGTTTTTTATAGTCGATAAAATTTTTAAAAAAAGTTTCAAATATTTTTGTGTTTAATATTAAGTTTTTTAAAGCTTTATCTGTTAATATTATTTATTTGAAAGTATTAATATGATGTGTTCATTATGCTAAATGTGAGTATTTTATTTATTAAATTAATGGGTATGGCTTGACTGATAAATTAATGAGCTTTGATTTTCTAATTTTCATTAAACATATTTCATCAAGCATGATTAAGAACGTGGACTTTAGATTTTGTTCACGGTAATGATACTGATAAATTTAATAATGCTACTTATATATTTTGAAAATTAATTAATGAAAAATTAAATGTGCGAATATATTATAAAAATCATAAATAAAATAATAGTAAGTTATTTTAATTATAAGTAAAATACTTGGGTAAAAGTATATTATATAGCATATAATAGAGAAGGTATTACATAAATGGGAGGATTTATAATGTCAAGGGCATAATAGACTTTTCAAGTGAAAGGTTTGTAAAATATGGTCAAAGTGATTATTGTGATAACTAGAGCATCGTAAAATGATTTTTACTTCGGGTACTACGGACCCTCTGCCATCCATTGCAGCAGAGCTGTTTCATGAGCGGGGGGCTAAGCGCAGTTCTTTGAATCAAACGTTGAATGAATCAATAAGAGCTTCCACGCAAAAATGTTAATTATTGTAGGAATGGCTTTATCCCAGACAAATTGAGTCCAAGCTTGAATGCCCGTTCTTACGCGGATGAGATTGATCACACCTGATTAGTTAGAAATTCTGACACCAATCATTTATGAGCGAGTATTACACCAAGAATTTACAAGCGGATCGAGGTAGAAATTGTGTATAAATGTATTGCTATGCTATTAAGTATTTTTATTTAAGTGCTTTTCTTTCTAAGAGGTGGAATAGAATAACCCGGTTGAAGCGTAGTAATCTTTTTTTTTAAAATTTCAAAATAGCGATGCGCTCTAAAAAAGTAAAAGAGAAGCTTCCATTCTAGAAGCTACCGCTTCCCGCCTCCCTCGGGGTGAGAAGTTCCCTTCCCTTTTCCCTTTCGATGTCCGATCCCGGATACCATGACTTGCCTTCAAACGGGCTTCACCTTCAAATGTGTAACAAAAGAAAGAAAAGTAACTTTTGGGTAACGAATACATAGTTGAATGACTTTTACGTAACAAAAAAAAGAAAAGTGACTTTTGAGTAATGAATACAAAGTTGAATGACCACCCATGAAATTTACTCTACTATTGGTTGTGTTGTTAAAAACTTAACATTCATTTGGAAGAATAGAAAGTTATTCCTCTTGTAGGAGCTGTTAAGGTTCAATTTTTTCCATTGAAAGAAACTGTTACGAATTGATACTCACTAAGGAATTTATGAACTTGTACCTAATAGGAGTGCCAGTAATATTTGGTCGCGGTGTGGCCTATCCCTGTCTCCTGGCTATTTCCAGTCTGGTTGTTTGTCGGAAATATGATAAACCAAGGAGATAGACAATTTGACTTTGTGACTAATTAACTTAAAAATCGTTCTTTTGTTGCTTAATACTGATAATGTTCCTTGGGTTTACATTTGTACTAATGCTTTAACAATTTTCACTACCAGATTAATGAGAAAGCAAGTGATGAACTGTTGGAAATTGAACAGAAGTACAATAAGATCCGCCAGCCAGTCTATGACAAGTGAAATGATATATTAAAGCTATTCCCGACTTTTAGTTGACGACTGTAAGTTATCATACCGGATTTTGTCTGTGTTGCTGAAATTTTGACGTTCTTCTCATCTAAGACTTGTGTCATTTGCTTGCAGTTCTTGAGTCATCATGTTTTTGGTGAACTTCTAACTTAAGAGGACCACAAGGTTTGATCTAATTTGTTGCCTGAATTTAGAAACTATAAAGTAGACCATTGTCAAATTTTTCATTAAATTGCTTTTCCCTACTTTTGCCAATGCTGAATTGGCAATGAGACTCCCAACTCTTGCAAAATTTCGTATTCTTCATTTGGCTTCTAAAATCTGAATACATAAGTGCCTTTCTCTTACCTAGATTTTCAAGTTTCTGAGTTCAGTCGAAGTGGAAGACTCTAAAGATGTGAAATCGGGTTATACGTTCACTTTTGTGAGTTTAACTCTCTCTCTACATAAAACTAATGTTTCTACTAAAAATCTTGCTTCTGTTGGAATTATAGAGCACTGATGATCAACCTATTTTTTTTACAGAACTTCAATCCAAATCCTTATTTTAAGAATAATAAAGCTCTCAACTACCTATACCTTCCTTGAAAATGGACCTATAAAAATTATTGCTTCGACAATAGAATGGACGAAAGAAGGCAGGGTGAGTTACGTTGCCAATTTTCTATTAAGAGGTGTATCATTTGTGGTTTATCAATAACCTCTCACTAATTATACTTTTACTAGTCAAGGGCATTCCTAATGGAGTTGCTCATGAGAAGAAAGGAAACAAGCAACCCCATGCTAAGGAAATTAAAGGTCAGTCTACTCATGCTTAGCATTTCTGTGAGGTTTATTTTTATCAAGAAGACGAGCTTGAGAAGGTCTCTTGATTTTTTGTATCTATCAAGTCACTTTGATATATTGGTTAAAACCTTAATTTGCCTAGTCTAGAAAACTTCGTTAGCAATCACTACCAAACAGGATACAACAGGAAGTTGTTGATAACATTGTAATGCAGATACCTTTACATTTCAAAAATAAAAAAATAAAAATAAAAATTCACATAGTAATACAAACACTTAACTGGTATTGTTGTTTAATCTTTAAACTTTCAGGTAACATAGCCCAACTTAAATCTTATACTGTCACTGCATGTATACTATTGCCCAATTCAATGCGTTTATTGCATGAAATGTCAAATACCTTGATAAGCAACAGAAGCACAAGTTTTACGATTGATGCTGATAATTATTAGTTAATTCAGCAACCTGGACATTTTTTTAACAATAGTATGCAACCTCTACGTTAGTCCGCTTTCAAGTGCTTGGTTATTCTCATAAGCAGTTAGTTATAACATGATAAGTGGTAATGCAGGCGAAAAATTTACTCTCTACGGTATGCTTTTTGCAGACTTTAGCTTGAAAGACGAGAAATACAGAATAATAGGATCTCTTAGAGGCATAAAGAAAAAATATGATAGTAGTAATGTTTGGTGAGAACTTAGAAAGATTAAAAAAAAAAATTGAATATTGTGAAAACCAAGAAAAGAAGTGCAAAGGTTTACATAATATTTAATGAGAAAAAGACAAAAAAAAAGAAGAATAATCACTTAATTCCTTCCATAAATTTTGTATTTATACGTTAGGGGTCTATTTTTAAGGAACAAAGATATTTTCTCTCAGCAATTTTTACCAAGATATGTAATAGGAATGAAATTATTTAATTAAAAAAATTATAGGGTAAAAGTGGTGTAACATACCTCAAAAATTTCTAACTGACGGGACACTGTTAGTATGAATTATAATATCAAAGATCATATTTTGGGCTATGCCATGAAATGTTAAGTTCCTACGTGGCTGGGTACAAAAAAGAAAAAGAAAAAAAAAAGAAATAAATGATTTATAGGCCTAAAGCCCACAAAGTGGCTTGGCAGCTGATTCACGTGAAAAAAGAACACCCAGGGAACAAAGTTTTCCTTATGATCTAATCCTCTTTTATTTGGGTTAAGGAAAAAGGGGTGATATAAGTGAAAATAGTACGGGTTAGTCAGTTTTTGGACTGATAATTAAAAAATAGCCAGTATTTGTAAAGTGATTGAATAATAGTCACTATTTCACTGCAATACAGAAATTTCCAGCATAATATACTGGAGGTTGGTGCACCTGTGTAGGAACTTCCAGCATATTATGGTAGAACTCCAGCACGCGGAAAGTTCCAGCATAATATACTAGAGATTGGAGCACCTGTGTATAAACTTCCAGCATATAATGCTGGACCAGTATATTATGCTGGACCAATATATTATGCTGGAACTCCAGTATATTATGCTGGAAGTTCACATGTAAAAAATTCGAACTCCAGTATATTATGCTGGAATATTTTCTCGATTTGAACAATGTTTTCGTTCAGATTTATCTTTACATGAAAAGAGGCTAAATTTCAATTACTTTTAAAACTGTGGTTAATTTTTAATTATCACTTGTAAATCTGATTATTTTTAAATTTTACCCGTGTTATAAAGTAATATTGTAAAGGGTAAAAGTCAGACCCTTAAAACCCAATCACGGTACCCATCACCAACACCCTCTCCATCGTTTACTACGAAAGAACAAGCCAGCCTGTAGGTCATTGTGAGAGCTATTCCACGTGACCTTTAGATCATAATTGAGGTAATTTTTTTTTATGGAATTGTAAGTTATAACATCATTATACACTAGAATTAACATCCTAATGGAGTGAATTCATAGGAAAATTTTATAAACCTCAAGAACACCTATCAAGTACGAGTTAAGTTTTGGTGTTACAAGATAAATAGTCACTTTTATTGAATTGCTATAGCGGGTTAAGGTAGTTAGAGATAGTAAAAAATTGTTAGAACAAGACTTCAACCCAAAACTTAAAAATTTAGAAGTTGAATCTAAAGTTCTTAGAGTTGAGAAAAGATTAATACTTTGGGAAAGTTGAATACTTATTATGACTTATTGTTGTAGTTTTTGATCGTTGAGTTGATTACAAGAATTTGGAACTTACATTGTTGCTTGAAAGGAAAAACTGAGATGAGTTGATATAACCCTTTACTAAAGTGGTTTAAATCACAAAAGCATGCATACAAAGTGTTTGATGAATTACTTAAAAGAGTTAGTATGTACTTACTTGGAGCGAGTGAGTACCTATTAACTTAGAATTGTTCTAGCTAAAATTTAGATGTACTTACTTGATACATGTGCATAAATTTTCAGATTTTTGTGTTATTCTTATATGTCATTTTCATGTTGAAAATTCATGAAGAAGCAAGAATCTTTAGAAATACGTTTGAACGTTTATTTTATGCTTATGACATGCTTTACATTAGAGGATACGGTATGAGTATGTATAGGTTGTTCCAGAAAAGATTTAGACTTGAATGGTCAAGAAAGTTGAGAAGTTGATTTAGATCCTAGCGAGGTCACACAGAACAATTTATTATTAAAGTATTTTTGGGAGTATCCTCTATTATGAGAAGGGGTCATCGTCCAGGCCGAGTGTCCTGATCAAGGCGTTGACTTCCTGCAACTACTTGTGTCAAAGTAAGGAGCACACGAGCTGAGGGTCTCGTTGCTGAGAATTTGCCTAGCCAGGCTAAGGTATGATACATGAGCGCTGAGAACCATGAAGCGAGTGGCACCTCGTGGATTGGACCTATTCAATCAGGTTGGGATCGAACCCGTACCGATTACACGGTGACTAAGACAAAAATAAGTCAGGATAGTTGGAACTCCCGAAGCATAAAGTGAAGTATTTCTTTTAGACAAGAAAGAAAAAAAAAATTTCTTTTAGAATATTCATAAACTGTTATTATGCAATTATTTTAGTTTTGTTTTTAGAAGCTTTATGTTTTCCATGAATTTAGAATCTTTGCTTGTAGTATATATTTTATTAAGTCTTGTAACAGTGGATGGTACTAACGTTCTATTTTGGGAACCTGCGTTAGTCTGCGGTACAACGTAGGGATCGGTTTTGCAGGCGAGTAGGCTACATGTTAGGACTTCTCACACTTCCAGTGTTATTGGTGACCTTAGCTTTTGCTCGTGGAATATTCCTTTGAGTCATTATAATTTAGCTATTTCTTTGGTTTACTTGGAGAACTAGCCATGAAGTCTCATGTCCTGAGCAGTGCGTCAGTTTATCAGTAGAGGCTTCATAGACACAGTTGGTGGGTTAAGATTCAACTGTTTTTGATAATAACTTTGCAGTCTTTCAGTAGTTACTACGAATAAAGTTTTGGAGTTGATTTATTTTAGATATTCAAATTAATTAAAAGTATTTGATTAAAGTATTACCTTATTGCATATAAAGTTTAAAGTTATAATAATTTTGATAAGCGCAGATGGTTCGTTCGGTCAAATGCGATCGGATGTCGATCATGACTTATTCAGAAAATGAGTCGTGACAAGTGAGGTCCCCTAAGGTTGTGAGACTAAACCTTGGGCTTCAGTGTCTTTACCCAAAAATGGCCCTGTCTAATACAAATTAGTGAAAGAAAAATCTTTAACATGTAAGTTTGATAAAAACTAGTTGGAATAGTAATTTTCTTACGGGATTTGAACGGGAGACTCCTCGATGCCAACCAGTGACGTACGTAAGAATTTTCATAAGCGGTGTCACGATTTTAAACAGTAAATAAATAATAATTCATTACAACAGCATATTAAAAAAATATATTTTGAATTATTTTTTATAAAACATAACTCAAGCATATTATTAGATATGATTTTTTATTTTTTGAAATGTATTCAACATAATCTCAGTAGAAATAATACTAAATACTTTCTAACATATAGAACACCAAGTAATCACACAAATTCGTTATTCACACGATCCTGCGAATTATTCTTAATCAATTTCAATGCGGAGAAAGAAGATAAAAAGAAAAAACATAGCCAACTTATAGTACAAGTCAGATACAACGGGGAATCTAACTTGTGACATCTTTACAAAAATTAGAGCGCCAACCCGTTGAGCTACATAATTGGGCTTGTCAAGTGCTGTCACTTTAATAAGATTATCTATATTTTTTCTGATGAATTTTAAGTGTATATATATATATATATATATATATATATATATATATATATATATATAATAAAATTTTTTGATCAAGTGGTATCACGTGACACTACTTGAACTAAAGTAGATTCGCCTCGGTGCCAACAACTTCAATTTTTTTTTTGAAACTTACTACCTCGTTGTTTATACAATTTAAATTAAACAAATAATTTCTCATGCAACTGAATTTAATCATGTGAAAATTCCTCTCTAAATTTTGTTAAATTAAACAAGGCCCCGTGCCGTAAAATGCGAGGACTGTATACTGCATTACCTAAAAAGTAAAACTTTTAATTCTTTTATATTCATTTTACAAGTATTACCGACAAATTGTCGGGACAAGGTAGTAGGAATTCATGTGATCCATTGGAAAAAGAAATCGTCTAACTTGCTAATAATCTTTACCACATTGCTAGGACAATTTTTAATGAAAATCATTGGTTGAATGCCTTATTTAGAAAGATTTTGTTCATGTGATCTTGGATGGAAATATACACGTATTAGAACGTCTTTGTTGACGATTTTCACCCTAACAACGTCTAGGAATTTTCGAACAATCTGATACCTCGCACTGGATAAACAACATGTTGTCAAAAGCAATCCCACCACTCCCATAGGAACAGATCTGTGGGTTTTCTCTTTGATTTGTTACGCATATTTCTCTTTTAAATTGCTTAAAAGAAGAGTAACTTTCTTTTAATTATGATTACCTACAAGCTAGAAAAGCCAGATACCAAATCTTAATGTCAATGGAACAGACGATGGGATAATCAGGTGCATGCTTAGCTTACAAGTCAAAGGTGTATACGGACTCAGTTACTTTGGTTCAAACCACATATATATGTCAAATAATTATAGTACAAACAATAAATCTTAGACCTAGCTAGTAATCAAATAGACGGTAGTAGAATTTTGAAATCGTACCCATAAAGTTTAAATTATAGATCCGTCTCTGATGACATTATATTTTCCTGGCTAAAGAACATGTTGTGAAATGAAATGCTGCATTTTACTTCTAAATAGCATTTCACTCTCCAGAAAATACAGCTGAGAAGCAAATTTGATTCACTATGCTGATTTCTGCAGATGAATCCCCTATCTGATGTGAACTGGTTAACTGCTCTTTCTACCAAAACGATGTCTACATAATTACATATACTATTGATGTGAATTACAAACTTGCAGTCACATGAGTAAAGGTTAGAATAAATTACCCCACATATGTGTTCACCCGTAAAACGATAGAGTTAAATTTATACGTGGATACTAGACAAGTGAATTAATTCGACCCTGAAATCATAAAAGAATTGAATAAATATGCAATACTTAGCCTTGAGATGAAAATAAAATAGCAGAAACAGTAGTTCCGGAAGCAGCGCTACCAAGCACAACAATGATGCAATCAAAAAGCCAGAGGTTAAAGTTGTATAAAGCTTTTAATAGGTTGTAGCGTAAGTTTGCAAGAAAAATCGTGTCCTTTATAATGATAACAAAGTTCACTATTTATAGTTGCACCTAGGGAACAGGGTCTTAGGATCATGTCCTTCTTTAATGTCAATTATGAGGGCTATTGAAGAATGTGTAACGATGGGCATGAATGACAAATTCTTTGTAATAGGCAGTGTACTAAATGTTGTAGAATATTCTCCATTAAATGCTGGCATGCATTTATTGGATCTTTATGAGCATCACTTTTTCCGGTGACAAATGGAACAGTTGTTTTCGGTTTTAGCTAATCCTCTACCTTCGGCTCCTTGTGTCACTCTCTTCTGCAATCACTGAACATATCATATTTTACCCTATACAGATAATCCCCCTGCTTTTCGTTGATATAATTGTGTCACCGGAAAGTTGGTAGAAATATTCTTTTTGGCGGGAATTTCTCTGACCTCCTCTGAAAAGCTTCTGATGGTTGATTAGACGCACGTCTCTCTGCATTTAATGCTCCGAACACGCGTCATCCCACGATTCAGCATAACTTTTGCCGGTTATCGAGGTAATTATGGCCACAAATTTGGCCGACTACACCTTTACTTATACGCATCAGCCTCCTTTATTCACACCCCAATATTCTCCAAACTCTCTCAAACTTTCTTCATTTAATTTGCACTTTGTTCTTCAACCTTTCTTTAATTCTCTTTATGAGAAAAAGCTTTTCCTTCTTCTCTAACATATAATGGCTTCTTCTTCTTCAAAAATCTTAGTTCCTCAAAGAAAAAAAACAAAGTCAATAAGGCCGACCCCTACAGTGAACACCATCATCCCAGAAGTTTCGTCACAACTAAGACTTCGAAGAGAAATTTTCTTCTGCTAGCCCTCGTACATGGGCCGTTAGCAGATATCCTTCTTCCATCCGTCCTTCTAGTATTCTTACTGTGAAGGAAGATTGTCATTTTCAAGATTTAGACATTATTGCTCCTGATCTGGTGGAGTGGATAACCTTACCCAAGAAGGCTTTTACGTACTTCTATACGTATCCCTTCATTTTGGGGATATTTTCTCTAAGTGGAGAGCTTGTCCCCGTTATTGCGGAGTTTTGCCTCTGCTACCAAGTATGTTTGGCACAGGTGAGTCCCTCTGTGTGATGGACGATTGCTTGCCTTTGGCGCCTGTACCATGAAATGGGGGGAGGAGCTATCCCTAGCTCACGTGATGAACCTTTATTCCCCCAAGATTTTCCGTGGGGGATGATTAACTTCAGCAAGCGGGGTCACCATGCATTGATATCCAATATGGATGATGATAACGACCGTGGGTGGATGGAACAGTTTATTTTAGTTGCCACTAGTGACATCATCCCGGCCTCGGCTCCGTCTTTCCCAAAATTATGGAACTGCACTCATAAGTATATAGTTTGCTTTTGCTTCTGTTAAGGACCATTCCTCGTTATTATTAAATTTTCTTCTTTTATCTGCCTAAGCGACTCGGTGGGTTCCCCTAGGGTTGAGGGTTTGGACCAATGGGTTCAGAAAATTTTGGACATCACCACGCCCGAAACCTTCACGTGGAAAGAGCTGTCCCTGAAATATGGGTGGAAGGCCAAAAATCATAGTAAGTTAAACTCATCTTGTCCTTATCTTTTCTTATGAGAAAGTTGTCTGATTCTTCTCTCCTGCTGAATATAGGTCTACCCCAGGGCTCAGTTGTCGTACCCGAGGAGGACGTTTAGGCTGATCCTGCTGATGCAGCGAGGCTGCCGTAGAAGGCTTTTTCACAGACAGGCGTCTTCAGCCTGCTTCTGGTGCAACTGCTTCTTCTCGGAGTCCCCTGCCGGAGAACAAGCAACCAAAAAGAAGGCGTTCCTCCATGGCCGGGGGAAAGAATATGAGGACGAAGAATGCCGCCCCCCGAGTCATCTCCGGAAGTCGTGGTGATGAGCCCTCCACCCGGGACTGCCATAGATATCACAATGATTGACGATGATGGAGAAGCTAGTGAGGAGGGAGCTTCTCTACATAGAAGATGATGACCTTCCTCAACTCAATCTGTTGAGTTAGTTGCACCAATCGAGGATGATGCCTCGACGCTCTTGGGGGAGTATGAAATGGTGGAAAATGCCAACTCCCATTTCCCGATCCCAACTCTGCGCCCGATATTGTGAGGCTGAGTATCGGGCCCCTGCCGTCTTTGGTTGACGAGCAACCAACAACCAGCACTGCATTTTCCGTATCACCCTTCAACACTATCAACTTCATCCCCTTCTTTACCAACTCTTCCATCAGCAACTGCCACATCATCTCCACCGATCGCCTCTGTCTGAGAAGAAGATGTTTCTCTCCCCCAGTCCCAAGTCTATGGGAATTTAGGGCAAAATTATGAAGCCCCCTCAGAAGATCTGCAAAAGAGGAGGAACGTTACTCTCTTGGTCTCCATCGGATGCAATTTGCTATCCCGGTAGGTGGAATTTGCTAACTATCTGACGCCTTTGGCTTTAGAAAAAGATTTGGAAAAGATACAGGCTCTCTCGGGAGAGTGCTTGTTGAACAATGCCATGCACAACGCCGCAACGATAGACTCTTCATTTCATTTATCATTTCTCATGTCATTGATTTAGTAATAACTTGAGTTCGCCTTTCTTGTTTTGTAGGCCAATTTCCTTGCTTCCGAGGGTCTCCAGAGGTTGATTCGGGAAAAAGAAGAACTTACCTCCGGGCGAGATCAGCTTTTGGCTGAGCGGGACCAAACTGCTGCTCGCCTCTCGGAACTGGAAGCCAAAGTTGCTGAGGCCATTGTGTGGAGGCTCATTTGCAGCAAAGTGAGAAAGAAGTGGAAACCCTTAGCCAAGAGATTGTCCCTCTGAGGATTCAATTTGAAGAGGCCAAGGCCAAATGGTCTGAAGTCCATAGTGTCGTTCTTGCTGCATCCGATCGCGAGGCTGCCTCCGCTGAGAGATTGACCAACTTGGAGGCAACCTTGAACTCCAAAACTGAAGAGCTTGCTGCTGCGGGGGTGAAATATGCCCCATTGGAGGAGAAGTATAAGAAGACCATTGAGTATAATAGAATTTTCATCTCTACTGTCCGCGAACTCGACGTTAGCCTCAAGTCCATTAGATCCGCCAGGGAAAACCTTTCTGCCGAGGTAATCCAACTTAAAGAAGATAGGTTATGTACAACATGAGGAGAAAAACCTTGGAAGAGGCTAAAGCGGATGTCATTGACTTTGATGAATAAATCGCTAAAGCCCATGAGCTAGAGTCAATTGCTAAAAGGGGTCTCCCAGCAGGGCCTGATGCTTCCGATTCTTCTAGCTCTGGTTCCGAATCCTTGGGAACTAAAGAGGAGCCAGAAGGAGAAGATGTTGAAGGCCAAACTGACGAGGGTCAAGATACTGAGCCAACGGAGGATCTACCCACTTCCCCTGGGGGCACGAATGCTTCTCTTCCTCCGGGTTCCGGAGATGCAGCAGTTTAGCTTTTCATTTCTTTTCCCCACTTTTGTACCTATGCCGTTTTGGCACATTTATTGTGAATGAAAACATCTTTTGCTCAAGTATTGCATGAGTCTTTCTGTGTTCTTTAATTTGAACACTTATGCAAGTTTTAATCTTTACGTTCTTTCTTGCTTAAGTGCTTCGCGCAAGTTTTACTGTTTGCATCTGATTATGCAAGGCTTTCGGGTGTATTTTCCCTCGAAAGAATTTGGATTTCGGGCATAAGTTATTCCGAAATCAACCCTTTGTCGTGAGGGTTTTTATAAGAGAGGGCCCTCTTATGTCTACGGTGCTCTTGAAGAGGACATCTCCTGTTCATTATGACACTTGCATTTGAAGTACTTGTTTAACTTTCAAATGACAAAATCAATTCATCGTTCAGACAAGAAATAAGATAGAAATAAAAGGACTTTACTTTATTCCTTTCATTTTCAAAAAATACATAAGCATTCATTATGCTAAAAAGAAATTGCCATTTCTTGTGGCTAACTTATACAACTTGATTCTACGGGGCTCGTTGCGTAGTTCCCGATCTTGATGATACAACTATGTTTCTTGTTTTCGTATTCAGGTCAACATGGCAGTCTTTATTTCCGTATCCTCATATCATTCCCCTCCAGTCTTTGCACGCAAAGAATGCGAATTGAAACACTGAAAGTTTTGCACCTTCGAGGACTCCACTAATGAATTGCTAGATTATCTTCAGTTCGGTAGCAATCTTCACTCCCCCTTAGGAATTTATGCTATCGATCCAAAGACTATCTAACAATCCTCTAGTGATTTGCACTTGTAAACAGTCGGGTAAAAACCTTTGCTTGATAGCAAACTTAATTTCCCGGTGGGAATTTTGCTATCAAGCCTTAGATTATCTAACCGCTCCGGAGTGATTCTTCGTTTGTATGCCTTGCTATTAAAGGTCTTATTGCTGCTGTTGAAACTTTCTTTGTAGTATGCTTTCCGTTGCTGCCTCGTTAAAAACCTTATCAGAAAAACCCAATTGGACAAAAAATGGATGAAGAGAAAAAGAGTGCCGCACATACTTTCAGTACAAGTGATGTTTATCAGCAATAATATCTCTTGAGGTGTGCCGCATTCCAATTGCTTGGCAACTTTTCTCCATCCTGATTTTCCAACTCGTATGAACCTTTACCGGTGACAGCTGAAACCCGGTAGGGGCCTTCCAGGTTGGACCTAGCTTCTCTGTGTTGAGTTCCCAGGTGTTTTGAGTTATTTTTCTTAGAACTAATTCTCCCACTTTGAAATAACGGAGGTTGGCTCTTCGATTATAATATCTTTCTATTTTCTGCTTTTAGGTTGCCATTCTTATTTGCGCTAAGTCCCTGCGCTCACTGTGTAGCTCTAAGTTGATTAACATTGCTTCGTTGTTTGTGTCTTCACTTGCTTGGAAATATCTCAAGGTGGGCTCCCCTACTTCCACCAGGATTAAGGCTTCTGCTCCGTACACAAGGGAGAAATGAGTTTCTCCTGTGCTCGATTTGGCCGTTGTTCGGTACGCCCATAGCACTCCAGGTAGTCTCAGGCCATCTACCTTTAGCTGCTTCCAATCTCTTTTTGAGATTTTGCATAATTACTTTATTCATTGATTCCGCTTGACCATTTGCGCTCCGATGATAGGGCGAAGATGTAATTCTTTTGATTTTCAAATCTTCAAGGAACTTTGTGATCTTTGCGCCTATAAACTGTAGCCCGTTATCGTAGGCTATCTCTTTTGGTATTCTAAATCTGCAAATTATGTTCTCCCACAAGAAATCCACCACCTCACGTTCACTGATCTTCTGATAAGGACCTGCTTCAACCCACTTAGAAAAATAGTTAGTTAAAATCAAAAGAAATCTTACCTTACCAGGGGCCGGCGGCAGTGTTCCCACGATATCCATCCCCCACTTCATGAACGGCCATGGAGATAGAACTGAGCGTAATGGTTCTGTTGGTTGATGTACCAGTGGTGCGTAGCATTGACACTTATCGCATTTTTGCATGAAAGCTTAGCGTCTTGTTCCATTCGGGGCGAATAATATCCTGCCTTTAGCAGTTTTAGTACTAAGGAGTCTGCACCCAAATGATTTCCACATATCCCTTCGTGGACTTCTCGCATAACATAAATAGTTTCAGAGGCTCCCAAGCATCGGGCCAGCGGGCCTTGGAAAGATTTCCTGTACAATTGGTATCCTTTGAAGCTATATCGTGCTGCTTTGGCGCGCAGCACCCGGGATGCCTTGGAGTCTTCAGGAATCTTCCCGTGTTCGAGATAATCAATGATCTCATTCCTTTAGTCCCAGATCAAATTAGTCGTATTCACCTCATAGTAACTATATGCTTCCAGAACCGAGTGCATGAGCTGCACTACCGTCCTGGAATCCGATCCCTTCATTTGCATAGATGAACCGAGGTTAGCTAGTGCATCCACTTCTGAATTTTCTTCCCTCGAGATATGCATAATTGACCACTCTTGGAATCGAGCAAGCAGAGCATGATCCTTCACTATGTATTGTTGCATGCGCTCCTCTTTGGTTTCGAAGATCCCGTGGACCTGATTTACCACCAGTTGGGAGTCGCACTTGACTTCTATGACCTCGGAATCTAGTCCCTGGGCCAATTCGAGTCCTGCAATCAAAGCTTCATACTTTGCTTCGTTGTTAGTCAAAGGGACCATTCTTATGGCCTGCCTTAGAGTTTCTCCTGAAGGCGTGGTTAATACTATGCCAAGCCCGGACCCATTTACGTTTGAAGCTCCGTCCGTAAAGAAGGTCCAAATTCCCGATGTTAATTCTGACACCATCACCGCTTCTTTGGTTGCCAGAGGCAGCAATCCCGACTGAAATAGGCCACAAAGTCGGCCAAAACTTGTGACTTAATCGCAGTCCTAGGTTTGTACTCTACGTCGAATTCACTCATTTCGACGGCCCATTTGGAAAATCTACTCGAGAGTTCGATTTTGTGAAGGATATTCCACAGGGAAATGGTGGTCACCATAGCTATCATAGGCATTGGAAGTAAGGTCTCAGCTTCCGAGCGACGACTACAAGAGCTAAGGCCATCTTCTCCAAATGCGGGTAGCGAGTTTTTTATCCCATTAAAATTCTACTAACGTAATAAATGGGAGATTGTATACCTTCGTCCTCACAGACTAAAATGATGCTTACCACTACCTCCGAGACTACTAGGTAGATTAACAGTTTTTCACCTTCTCCCGCTTTGATAGTAACGAAGGGCTTGACAAGTACCTTTTTAAATCTCTCAAAGCCTGCTGGCATTCCGGGGTCCATTCGAAGTTATTTTTCTTTCTGAGCAGCACGATGAAATGGTGGCGTTTCTCTGATGACCGAGAAATAAACCTGCTCAAAGCGGGCAATCTCTCTGTGAGCCTTTGAACTTCTTTCACGCTTGATGGCTGGTCCGGGATGTCTTTGATGGCTTTGATCATCGGGGTTTACCTCAATCCCCCTTTGTGATACCAGAAATCCTAGGAACTTGCTGGAGCTGACCCCGAACGCACACTTCTCGGGGTTAAACTTCATGTTATGCTTCCTTAGGATGTCAAAAGTTTCTTGGAAATGCTTAAGATGATCTCCTGCGTTCAAAGACTTAAACATATCGTCTATATAAACTTCCATAGTTTCCCTATCTGTTTTTCAAACATCTTGTTTACGAGCCGTTGATAAGTAGCTCCAGCATTCTTTAGCTCGAAGGGCATCACATATAGAAATATGTGCTGAAATTTGTTATGAACGAAGTCGTTTCCTGATTCTCTGGGTTCATCTTAACTTGGTTGTACCCGGAATAAGCATCTAGGAAACTCATTAACTCATGCCCGTCCGTTGCATCAATCATTTGATCGATGTTTGGCAGTGAGAACGAATCCTTTAGGAACGCCTTATTCAAGTCCTTATAGTCCACGCACATGTGATATTTATTGTTCCTCTTAGGAACTACTACTATATTTGCTAGCCAGTCTGGATGCTTTACCCCCTGGATCGAACCAATATTAAGTAGGCGAGTTATCTCTTCTTTGACGAATTTATTCTTAGCCTCTATAATAGGTCGTTTCTTTTGTCTTACCGGAGGGATACTGGGATCCAAGCTTAACTTGTGTATGGCCACTTCCGTCAGGATACCTATCATATCCGCATGCTACCACAAAAAATAATTGGCATTATACTTAAGAAATTCAATAAATCCTGAGCTCAGAGTGCAGTCCTGTCCCCAAATGGAATTTCCTGTCCAAAAACTTTTCAAACAATGCAACTTGCTCGAGATCTTCCGCTGTGGATTTCATTGCTACCATCTCTCTGGTACCTGGAAGTATCATGGCACCTGATAAGATTTCGATGCTTCTTCCCCTGGTTGACTTCACTTGATTCGGGAGCAGGCGCTGGTTCCTGTAATTGCTTTGCCGCATGCTCCTTCCCTTTGCTACTGGAGACCGAAATCGCATTCATCTCCCTTGCTGCCGGTTGGTCGCTTTTTATTTGTTTAACCCCTTCGGGAGTTGGGAATTTCAACAACTGATGATACGTTGATAGTACGACTCTTATCTCATGAAACCACAGTCTTCCCAGAATAATGTTGTGACCCATATCACTGTCCACAACCTCGAAAAGGGTTATCTTCATCACCCCTCGGCATTTGTGGGCAACAGGATCTCTCCTTGGGTCGTTATGCTTGCGAGGTTGAATCCGGCGAGGAGTTTTGTGGCCGCAATGATGCTTCCGATAAGTTTGGCTTGCTCCAATACCCCCATTACCAATGCGTCGTTGTGCGGTAGCAACAATCCGTCTGAGTCTTCCTTCGTGAAAGTGATGTCGTACTCAGCGACTTCCCAGAGCCTTTTGCCATGGGTTACTGTTACCTTCGTCTTCTTTGCTACCAAGAAGGTAACCCTTTAATCTCGTTCCCCCAAAGATCATGTTGATCGTCTGGCGCGGGGGATTGATAAGTGAGGATTTTGACTGCTTACTAACGCCTTTTAGCTTTAGTTTTAGTCTAAAAGCATTGAATTATGTTCCCAAAACTAATGAAATTATGCAAAATTCCAGGAATGCTGGAAGTTGGTGTTCCGAGATAAAATCCGACTAAAAAAGAAGTAGTTCGAAGCACAAGGCAATAAAGGCTGCGGAAGCACAAATGTGCAGTCTGCAGAAGAAATTGCGGACCGCAGAATTCCATCTGCGGCCGCAAACAAAGAGGAAAAACCTAGCAAACATTTGCGCAAAGTGTGGACCGCACATGAATTGTGCAGCTGCAAACACTGGTCTAAGAGTCGAAGATCAGAGAGTATACAAAAAGACCAAGTCCAGGAGCCTCTGTGAATTACGGACCGCACACGAATTGTGCGATAGCAGTCCTAAATCTGCGCACCGCAGAAGAGTTACCTTGGGGCCACAGTCCAAAAATGTGCGAACGCAGAAGAATACCTCGCTGCCGTAGTTCAGAAATGTGTGGCCGCAGAACTCCAACTCCTGCCAGATGAAGAAATCTGCGGACAACACATGGAATTGTATGGCCGCAGAACCTCCCGAGGGGCATTTTTATCCGAGATTTTCAGCCTTATATAAATAGATGAGTTTCACAAAATTAGGTCAAGGTTGAACCTCCGAAGTTGCTGTAGCCATTTTTCTTTACTATTTTAGGAAGTTTTACATTGCTTTGGTGTATTTATAATAGATTTAATCATTTTAAGCTTCTATTATGAGTTTCATTAGTTGTTCTTCCTTATGTTCTTCAAATCCCATTATGAGTAGCTAGACTTTTACCAGGGTTGTGACCCAACCCTAGTGTGTAAACCTTATGGGTATCTAATTTAGTGCTTGTTTATGAGTGGGTGTTGATTATTTAGCTTAGTTTATGCTTTAATTATAGAATTAATGGTTGCAAAAATTAATTCATGCCTGTTTGACTTAGTCTCTACTTGAGAAAGAGGGACATAGTCTAGGATAACTTAGTTAACAAAGAATTAGGTCAATTAGAGATTGATTAATCCAATTAAAGGGTTGAACTTAGAGATAGTAATAACCCGACTTGAGCTTTTATAAAATGTTTTGGGTGATACCCATTTGGTCTTGAGAAAGCCAAAGTGCGCAAAGCCACTCTCTGAACTAGAGATATTGAGTGGTTAATTTAGAGTTGATAGCTACAATACACCCCACTCAACAAAACAAGCATTAAAGTCTTTATCCCATTAGGCAAACACCTAGGTCTTGGTCATAACCCTAGGCTTTTTATCTATTTGGAAAAACCATAAAACTAATTATTTTTAGTCTTCTTTCTTTATTTTGCAATCATTAGTTTAACATTAGAAATACAAATCAAATCCTTATTGTAGAAGTGCAATCTAGATATTTCAATTACTCAAATTAAAATATATACCCCTAACTCCCATCTTAGCTCCCTGTGGATTCGACCTCGACTCTTAGTTGTGTTTCTATTATTGCATACGACTGTTTCATGCCTCTTTGAGGTGTGCTTTGGACGTGATCAATTTTTGCCGCTGTTGCCGGGGAGTTAAAAACGGTATTAGCTATATATTTGGGTGTGTTTTTGGAATATGTTCCTTTTCTTCCGTGTTATTAACTTGTTTGAGAAATCGTAGGTACAACCATGGCAAACAATGAGCTCGAAAATATTACTTGACGTCGAGGATGAGAAGTAGATGAGGTTCCTCTTGAACCTCAAGCCAATAGAAGAGGCCGAGTGCCTCATGATAATGTCCCCGCTCCACCCCCACCTCCACCCCCACCTCCACCACGAGTGGCTCCACACCGGGTGTTACCCAATGAAGGATATGCTAGTGCAATAGTCCCTCCCCGTATTAGGGCGGGCAGCTTTCAAATCACCAATGTGATGCTCACTTTGCTAGAGCGACGAGTTTTCTTCACCGACACTCCAAGTTAAAATGCATACAAATATTTGAAGGGGTTTGTGGATATTTGTTGGGGGAACAAACAAACAAATGTCTCCGAGGATGCATTGAGGCTAAGGCTTTTTCCCTTCTCTCTACAAGGGAAAGATTTAGATTGGTTGGAATGTTTGCCGAACCATTCCATTCACACTTGGATGAGTTGGCAGAAAAGTTTATTTCTAAGTTCTTCTCTCTGGGGCACATGGCTACACTTCGGGATGAGATTTTGGTATTCAAGAAAGAGCCAAATGAACCACTACACGAAATATGGGAACACTATAGAATAATGGTTAAGGAATGTCCCAACAACAATATGACAGAGAGTATGATTCAACAAACTTTCTATCGTGGGATCAATGCAACCAACCAATGTGTAGTGAATCAACTTGCCGGTGGGAACTTCATGACTATGCCTTATGCGAAGGCGTGTTAGATTTTAGATGAAATGGCATAAACATCATCGGTATGGCAATCCTGGGCTAATGTTCCACAAAGTGATCCCACATGATCCACCTTCATAAAGAGTTGCATGACCATGGGCAAGCCATTGCCGAATTGACCACCAACATGAATCAATTAGCAAAGGCTCAACTTCAACAAGTGCAATTTCCTAAGCAAGTCAATGCCATGGAGGGAGTGAACATGATGGTGAACAAAAGAAGGACCAAGGGTCCACAAGTGCAACATTGAGTGGAGAATTATGTGCAAGAGGATAGTGGTTTTGATCAAGATGATTCTTACAATGAACAAGAAGAGGAGGTACAATATGTAAACAACTTTCAAGGGCAAGGAAACAACTTTCAAGGCCCAAATCAACAACAATGGCAACCTCAAAACAATCAAGGCAATTGGAATTCTAACAACCAAGGAAACTGGAATGGTGGAAACAATCAAGGGAATTGGAATAACAACAACACTCACAAAAATTGGAGTGGCAATAATCAAGGAAATGGGGGTGGGGGGGGGGATAACAGTCAAGGAGGATGGAACAATAATCAAGGCAATTGGGGGTCGGGTTTTCAAAGACAACCGAGCAACTTTCCTCCTTATCCTTCCTATGGTCCTAAATCGCCAAACAATGAAATGGGGTGTATTGAGAACATGTTCAAGAAAACGATGGAAAAGAATGCCGATTCATATGCCCAACTTGCCTCACACAACATATCGATCCGCAACTTAGAAGTTCAAATGGGGTAAATCTCTCAAGCTCTAAATTCTCATCCTAAGGGGGCACTACCAAGTGACCCGGTGGTAATCCCAAAGGGTGGAAATAACATGGGGCATGCCATGGCCGTTACTACAAGAAGTGGAAGAGGTGGGTGTGGATGATGAGTAAGTGGTACAAGAAGAAGAGGTCCCCAACAATATGATGCAATCAAATGATTAAGTTTGGATTTATATTGATGATAGTGTGGAAGAGACTCAAGAGGAGGTGAACCCGTCTAGGGATCCCATTATTGACATACCAAAATCGGTAGCGCAAAAGGCTAAGGCACCATTGCCTAAGCCTCCACCTCCATACCCTCAAAGACTTGCCAAACAAAATGGCGAGAATCAATTCGAAAAGTTCATTCAAATGATGAAGAGCCTCTCAACCAATGTGCCCTTAGTTGAAGCTTTGGAACAAATGCCCGGTTATGGAAAGTTTATGAAGGATCTCGTGACGAAGAAGAAGTAAATGAATTTTGAAACTATCAAAGTCACTCATCAAGGAGTACAATTGTGCATTCAATGGCTCCTAAGTTGGAGGATCCTGGTGCTTTCACGATTCCTTGTACAATTGGAAGTGCCGAGTTTGCTAAAACTCTTTGTGATAGTGGAGCAAGTATTAATTTGATGCCCTATTCGGTTTTCAAGACCTTGGGAATTGGTAAACCAAGACCCACCTCTATGAGATTGCAAATGGCTGATCGTACCATGAAGAGACCATTGGGAGTGATTGAAGATGTCTTGGTTCCTGTTGATACATTCATTCTTCCGGCATATTTTGTCATTCTAGATTGTGAAGTTGATTATGAGGTGTCGATTATTCTTAGAAGACCTTTCCTTGCTACGGGGAAGGCTCTTTGTGATGTTGAAGCCAGAGAACTCACCTTCTGAGTGGGTGATGGAAGAGTGGTATTCCATGTGTGTAAGTCCATGTGGCAACCAAATAGCAACGAGGTGTGCTCTTTTGTGGACTTGGTGACCGATGTCATTGTTGATGATACAAGTGCCATAATCAATGCTGGTGATATGTTAGAGGTCTTCTTGCTCAACTTTGATGATGACGAGATGGATGGATTCATGGAATGTGTGAACTCTTTGCAAGGAAATGGGCCGTAAAATTATGCACCCCGGAAACTATCTTTGGATCTTGAAAATATGACAACTCCTCCTACAAAGCCTTCTATTGAAGAGCCTCCTACCTTGGAGTTGAAGCCGTTGTCTCCACATCTTCGGTATGAATTTCTTGGCCCTTGTTCTATTTTACCGGTTATTCTTTCCTCTTGTTTGACTAACGTGCAGGTAGATTCTATATTGGCGGTACTACAAAAGAGGAAGAAGGCTATTGGGTGGACATTAGTGGATATTCGGGGGATAAGCCCCGCATTTTGCATGCATAAGATCAAATTGGAGGAAGGCGCTAAACCATCTATTAAACATCAAAGGAGACCCAATGAGACTATGCAAGAAGTTGTCAAAAAGGAGATTATCAAGTGGTTGGATGCCGAGATTGTCTACCCTATTTCCGATAGTTCGTGGACTTCTCCGGTTCAATATGTCCCGAAGAAGAGGGGCATGACGGTAGTCACCAATGACAAGAATGAGCTGATTCCTACAAGAACGGTGACCGGTTGGAGAGTGTGTATGGACTATCGCAAGCTCGACAAAGTAACAAGGAAGGATCATTTACCACTTCCTTTCTTAGATCAAATGCTTGATAGATTGGGCGGTTGTGCTTTATATCGCTTTCTTGATGGGTATTCGGGCTATAACCAAATCCTCATTGCTTCGGAGGACCAAGAGAAAACAACCTTTACATGTCCCTATGGTACATTCATCTTCAAGTGGATGCCATTTGGTTTGTGCAATGCACCGACAACTTTTCAAAGGTGTATGATGGCTATCTTCACGGACATGGTGGAGGACTACCTTGAAGTTTTCATGGATGACTTGTTCTTCGAGCGCTGATTTGGTGGTGTCGAAATCATCGGGGACTATGAAAGACTTGGGAACTCTGTAGTCGTCGTCCTCATCCATCCCATGCTTCTCCGGTTCTATCGAAGCTGGTATCGGTAATTGCTATTTGGTTTTGTCTTTGGCCACTGGAGTCGGACCCTTCGATATCGAAAGTGTGGATACCGGGATCACGTCGTCGATCGCAAACATCTTCTTTGCGACCAGTTCTTCTCCATAAACTGTTTTAATTCCTCCTGGCATCGGGAATTTCAGCACCTGGTGCAGCGTCGAGGGTACTGCCCTCATGTTGTGAATCCATAGTCTCTCGAACAGAGCATTGTACCTCATGTCTCTTTCGATCACGCAGAGCTTTGTTTCCTGAATGGTTCTGGCGGTGTTCACTGGCAATGTTATCTCCCCTTTAGTGGCCTCACATGCCATGTTGAATCCATTTAGAACCCTGACCGAAGGCACAATTTGGTCTTGTAGACCTAGTTGTTCCACGATCCTCGATCTAATGATATTGGCCGAGCTACTTGGATCATTAACACACACTTAACTCAAGACTTATTTATGAGTACAGATTTTACTAGTGTATCATTGTGGGGCTACACGATGCCTTCAGCGTCCTCGTCGTTGAAAGACAAGGTTCCTTTTGGTAAGTAATCTCGAGTCCGTTTTTCCCTCCTGATGGATACTTTG
The DNA here is from genome assembly GCA_002018475.1 of Nicotiana obtusifolia. Taxonomy (NCBI): domain Eukaryota; kingdom Viridiplantae; phylum Streptophyta; class Magnoliopsida; order Solanales; family Solanaceae; genus Nicotiana; species Nicotiana obtusifolia. Next base: position 32,211 of record MCJB01012385.1, read on the forward strand.
GTGCGTTCTAACATTGGCCCCTGAAGAACGTCGACCCCACTGATAATCATGTTAATGACGTACTGAGGTTGCTCCTGCTTGATCTGCTTGCTTGAGTCTCTATTCCTGAAATGATTTTTGGCTCGATCGGTCAGGAACTCCCGGAGATGTCTGTTGTTGAATAATCGGGCCACTTCCTCTCTCAACTGTCGGCAATCCTCTGTTATGTGGCCGTGTGTGCCATGATATTTACATATTAAGTTGGGATCCCTTTGGGCTGGATCGGACTGTAGAGGTCAAGGCCACTTGGTGTCTTTGATGCGTTCGATGGCGGATACGATAGCAGCAACATCGGCTTTGAAGTTGTACACCGATCACCTTGGCGCTTCCTTAGGCCTCATGGGCCAGTCGAAATTGTTTTTGCTTATGAGTCCCTGGTTATTTTGACTCTGATCGCTTCTCCTTTCATTTCTCACAAGGTTTCATCCAGACCCATTACCCCTACAATCACTCGTTGTACGGTTGATATTGATCCCTGCTTAACCTTGGTTCTCGATCAATGTCTCTTTTGGATCTGTCACTAGCTCAGACGGGATAAACAGACCCGGAAGGGGCCCCAAGCTGATCATCTTCGACCCTGATTTTTGATTGATATTGGTTATGCACATCGGCCCAAGTTACAGCCGAATATTCTACCAAATTTCTCTTCAACTGCTACGAAACCGACAAGCTTCAAGTATTGAGTCCTTCGGTGAAAGCCTGAACGGCCCAATCGTCTTCCCCCAGCAGAAGGTCCATCGGTTCCATTTGAAACCTTGACATGAACTCCTTGAGCATCTCGTTATCTCTTTTCTTACCTTGAAAAGGTCTGAGTTCCTGGTCTCGACCTTGATGGCTCCGGCGTGCGCTTTTACAAAAGCATCTGCAAGCATAGAAAATGAGTTAATAGATTGGGGGTAAGTTGTGATACAATATCATAGCTCCTTTCGACAAGGTCTCTCCGAACTTTTTTAGCAGGACAGATTTGATCTCATCATCTTCGAAGTCGTTCCCCTTGATGGCGCACGTGTACGAGGTCACATGTTCATTTGGATAAGTTGTTCCATACTTTGGAGTTTCAGGCATGCAGAACTCTTTTGGGATCGACTTCGGGGCTACGCTTGGAGGAAAAGGTTTCTGAACAAACTTTTTGGAGTCTAGGCCCTTTAATATCGGTGGTGCTCCAGGGAATTGGTCGACCCTGGAGTTGTAGGTCTCCAGCTTCTTGTCATTGGCTTTGATTTTCTTTTCTCCCGTTTCTACCCCTTTTGTCAATTCCTCGAGCATCTTTATTATCTCAAGGTTGGTCGTGGGTTCAGCTTCATTTGACCTATTTGCGGCTGGTTCATTTTTACGAGTGTTTTTCCGGGATGATTCGGGCTCAACCCTACTAGGAGCGCGGCTTTGGTTCTGTAGTTGGGCTACCGCTGCCTGCTGAGCCTGCAACATTTCAAAGATCACCCGTAAGTTGATCGCATCTCCTTCACCGTCATGAGTATTTTGGGTTACCGATCAGACTGCCCGCGGACGTTATTTTTAGAATCGATTGGCAAGTTCGAGTTGATGGCCATATGGGAGTTAGCGTCGATCGGGTCCGCGGTCGGAATTCCATTGGGATCGACAAAGGGCATCTTGTTACCGGGCTCCATGTTGTTATTCTCGTCATGGTGGCCAAACTCAACATCCATGTTTAGAGGGGCAGATTGGGAGTTTGACATTTTAAACGTTGACCTGAAATCAAAGACACTTCAAAGAACAAATGTGAAGTAGGGTGTTTTATGAAAATTTATATCAAATTGCCATTATTATCCTTAGCCCCACGGTGGGCGCCAAACTTTTTACCCTCAAAATCATATAATAATTAAATTTGTAAGTGATTCTAAGGATAAGCAGATTAATTTGATACAAAATGATAAATTGGGTTAGAATGAACATATAGAAATATAGTAAATTCAAACCCCGTGAGGAGGATGATTCCAGCTTTATTGAAATATTCTCCCTTGACCCGGGCTCACGGTGGGCAATATTGATGAATGAAAGAAAAAGCTTAGAATAACAGTGAAAATAATAGTATATTGCCTTGGAATACGTGTTATAATATATTTAATGAATTATCAGACACCCCTTTATATAGAAGGGGAATCCTACTTTAAGTACAACTCTAAAAAAGGTAAAAAAAATCTTCTGTTTAACTAATTGCTGGTTCACATCCATACGTGCCAAGATCCGCGCCATGATATCCGGCCGGTCGCGGATATTACGTCCTTTTATTGGTTGTGCTTGATTGTCCGATAATGTTCTCCGAAGTCTCTCCTTATTTGGATCGATCTCGAATCATTACCCTGATATTCTCGAAGGCAGACAATCGCCCCCCGGACTCTAACTCGATGAGACCCTTGCTTCGATTCCAATCCATCGCAATCATATCTCGAGCTCGTTTTACCCTGTTGGAGACCAGAGTGTATCATGAGCTCGGTCTTTTACCCGTATACACTTTGTGAGTGAGTTATGCAAGGGTGTTCAAAGTCAATTTTTAGATTAATATAAGTAATATTTTACCATGCACACAATATAATATTTTAGCAAAGGGTGTCGAATTGACCATCCTTGATCACACATAGCTTCGCCCCTGGGGGTTAGCAGTTAGTCCTAATAATGTTACGATTAAGTGCAAATGGTAACGTTAGGAAGGCTACGAAGACAAGGGTACAGAGTTAAACACAAAAAATAGAAACAAGTAGTACAATGTTGAAGCTTGAAACGAGAGTTCTCATGGTTTAAAGTAGCAGATTCCGCAGACAACCAACAAATTATAAACTTATCACAAAGGAAACATAAAGAAGGATCGGCTAAGGATATATACAGAGCTACAAATTCGAAATGAGGAATAGCGCAAACATTAGCAGAGTTAATCTCTCCGCTTTCTCTACAAACGGATGAAAAAGGTAAGAAGAAAAGCCTGATCGGGTACTAATTAAGTACTCCTCGGGTTTAAAAAAGATTAATATTATTTTCTAATTAGTCCGCTTTAAAAAGATTGTCACATTTTAATTTTTTTTAGTAGGAAGTATTTATAACTATACAAATACTATGACAGGTTTTAAGATCACAAATTTCAAAAGTTTTACAGCCACACATATGACTTATTTAAGAGCACATATTTCAAAAGTCTTTCTTTCTCCTTAAAGTTTGTGCCAAGTCAAACTAAAACAATCATTTTGAAACAGAGAGATTAAAAGTATATACTCTTTCCGTTTCAATTTATGTGAACTCATTTGACTAGCACGGAATTTAAGAAAAGAGAAATGACTTTTGAACTTGTGATGTAAAATGAGGCACGTATATTTTGTATGACTATAAATCATTGCATAAAGGTAAATTATTTTCAAATAAAAAAATAATTATTCTTTTTAAAACGGACTAAAAAAAATAAGTAAATTAAAAAGATGGAGTAATATTATTTCTACCATCTACCAAGCCAGAAGATTAAAAGTGGTAATCGTGAGCATATGTTAGCCTACAATATGATATAGACTCGTAATTGTATATTTTCTACTTTAATTAGAGTTGAAAAAGTAATGGAAACTAAGGCCCCATTTGGCCATAGATTTTGCCAATACTTTCTAAATTTTCTTTGGCAAATACTTGTTTGTTTATAGATTTTATTATATTTTCGTAAATTACCGTTTGATTTTTAAAATTTTAAAAATTGTCCTAAATTTTTGTATTTTATAAAAAAGTCCACTTTTTGTTATTAATGACCCAACTAATCCATATTTACCCACTTTTCTCTCATTAAACTCACACGGCTTTGCCCTTCTCTATAAACAGAAGAAAACCTTAGCCAAAGTTGTTGTGTCAATCCGTGGCAATCCACCGCAAAGACAAAATTTGAAGGTAATTTGCATAAAATCTACTAATATTTGTATAAATTTTCTTCAGATTTGTTTCACTTGTTTTGTATGAATTTTCTTCAGAGTTGTTGGGTATTTTTGATAGTTTTTAAAACTTATGGGTATAAGTCACATTTCATGTTTTTTCAAAAAAAAAAAGTGAAGTATGTTTTCAAAAATTATGTCCAAACAGATTTTCATCTTCAAACTAAACTTCACTCAAATCAAATTTTTTAAAATAAATTTAAAATCTATGACCAAACGCTAGCTAAATATTTCTTTTGTCCAAAATTTTAACTACATTTGGTCGTTATTGCCATGGGGAATCTATATGATAGCAGGATTGGCAAAAAAAATAAGGGAAAAGGACCAAACATACCCCTCTACTTTCATATATTATCTATATTTACCCCTATCGTTATACTATCGGGCCAAATTTACCCCTACCGTTATACTATCGGGATAAATTTACCTATATTGTTATACTATCGGGCCAAATTTACCCCTACAATCTGCAAATTATGAAAAATTACCCCTCTGTCCGTCAGTTGATCCAAAATCTCCCAAATCATTTTAATTAAGTTACTAATTCTTCTTCTTGGTCCACTAATTCCGAAATAATTGGCATTTACCTACTTTCTGAATTGGAGAAAAAAAAAATAAGAGAAAAAAATATAAAATAATACAGTTGTTAATAAAAAATATAGTAAATTGAAAAATCTAAATTAAATTCTAAAAGTATTTACAGCATCCAAATTTTAATGAATTCGTTGCACCAAATGTATGGAGATTTTGCAAGTAGTAGTGATTGAAGTTGAAGTTCCTTGGAGACTTTACATTGTCGAATTTAACTTTGCTTTATGCCTACACATTATGCGCTCTTAAGTTAATTGATCGAACTCTATACTAACCAGGCAATGACAAAATATTTGAATACACATGTACATACGTAATGATCAGCTACATATAATACATAATAAATAGACCCACTGAATTCTACGGTGTGTATATGATATAAATAAAATTTTAAACCAATTCCAAACCCACTATTACAAGAAGAGAAGTCGGTGCATTGGTAATTAAAAAAATAATTTATGAATAATTTGTATAATCTAGTAACTTTAGCATTCACATCAATAGTAATTACTAAAAATAATGGAGCAAGAAAAACAACAACTGATTAAAATAAAAGGAATTTGAGAGATTTTAAATTACTTAACAGATCAAAGGGTAATTTTTAAATGTTTGCTGATGATAAGGATAAATGTGGCCTGACAGTATAACAATAGGGATACATTTGACCGGATAGTATAACGGATATTAAATGTAGACAATATTCGAAAGTATGAGATATATTTGACCTTTCTCCCAAAAAACAAATATAAGTAAGTAGTTCACTATTGCAAGTTGCCTTTAGTAGACAAACATCAATATGCCTCTATTGTTATATGTAGAGTTGGTGGAAATAAACAATTGTTATATGGTAGCAGAAGTTGTTGCAAGTTGTCTTAGAAATAACAAAGAAATTGCTCAATTTTTTTCCAAACAACCTTTTGAAAATAAAATAAATTTTTAGAGAGGTTTAAAACAACGGTGAGAGTCAAGAGAAGGAAAACGTCATGGCTAGTTTTGATATCCCAACGATTGATGTTTCTCCATTTTTGAAATCAGAGGAAGATGAAGATGGGAAAAAGAAGGTTATGGAGCGAATAAGGGAAGCCTGTGTTAACTATGGCTTCTTCCAGATTGAGAATCATGGAATTCCTTTGGGGTTGCTGAGCAGAAGTATGGATTTGTACAAGACTTTCTTTGCTTGTTCAGATGAAGATAAATTATTGGTCTCTCCAAAACCCGGTTCATCTATACCAGCTAGTTATTTGAAAAGCCCACAAAATTCAGCGGAGAAGAACGAGCACTTCGTGTTTCTTCCTCCATCCTCTGGCTTCAATGTCTATCCCAACAATCTACCTAATTTCAAGTATGTCTTTATGTTCCCTTCCTCATCTGTCCAACTTATACACTTCCGCATGAACGATTTCACACTAGTTAAGATGTTTTAATGTAACAAAAATAAATAGTTTTATTACTTTGTTCTGATAGTGTATAAAGCTCAATTATTTTAATATGAGTAAAAGTAATTTTTTGACTATACTGATACAATAGGTAAAATTCAGTGACCTTATATAAAAATTAGTCGAAATTGGATCAAAGGAAAAACAGAGCAAAGTGTTAGGTGTGGAGCCTGATTAATATGTGATGGACTTGAATTATTTCCTTGTATTTTTAGGAAACCCATAATCCCTATAGGTTTAGGAAAACCCATTGTCCTCATAGATTTGGGAAAGGAAAACCTATAATCCTGGTCAAATTGGGAGACCTTTCTCTTATAGGTTTGGGACTATTTGGGATCTATATATAGGCTGTACTGTTTATTCTCCTTGTATTGTAAATACCCTTAATTATTAATATATATAAATCTCGCCGCCGTGGAAGTTTACCCTAACGGGGTGTTACCACGAAATAAGTCTCTCACGTGTTTTTTTTTTCTCTACCTTAACTTTTCTCTCTTCAAGATTTTTTCATCTTCTTCATCAGTTCAGAGTGTTGAGTGAATCGATCCTAACAACTGGTATCAGAGCTTTGGAGATTTAACACGATCACTAAATATGGAGAGTTCGAAGATTGGAATCGAGAAGTTTGATGGATCCGATTTCAGTTTCTGGAAGATGCAGATTGAAGACTATCTGTACCAGAAAGATCTTCACGAACCCTTGACTGAGGCAAAGCCGGCTTCCATGATAGATGAGCAGTGGAAGCTTAAGGATCGCCAGGCGTTGGGGTTGATCCGGTTGACTTTGTCGAGAAACGTGACATTCAACATCGTTAAGGAGAAGACTACGGCAGATCTGATGAAGGCATTATCAAATATGTACGAAAATCCATCGGCGATGAACAAGGTATATTTGATGCGTAGATTGTTCAATTTACAGATGTATGAGAATGGATCTGTTACCGATCATATAAATGAGTTCAATATGATTGTGAGTCAACTGAGTTCTGTGGAAATTAATTTCGAAGATGAAATTAAGGCGTTGATTTTGATGTCATCTCTGCCCGAATCTTGGGATACTGTTGTTTCTGCGATTAGTAGTTCCTGTGGATATGAGAGGTTGAAGTTTGATGAAATCCGTGATGCTGTTCTCAGCAAAAGCATTCGCAAACGAGAAGTGGGAGATTCATCGGGTAGTGCTCTCAGCGTTGACCGAAGGGGGAGAAGCAAGTCGAAGGGCCAAAATCAACATGGTCGATCCAAATCAAAGAATCGAGGAAAATCTCCGTACAGACCCAACGTGATTTTGTTGGAACTATGGAGATAAAGGGCACTATCGGACAAACTGTACGAAACCAAAGAAGAAGCAGAATCATAAATCTGGAGATGATAGTGATTTTGTAAATTCCGCAGAAGACATTGGGGATGCTCTAATCCTTAGTGTGGACAGCCCGGTCGAATCCTGGATTTTGGATTCTGGTGCATCCTTTCATTCGTCTCCAAGCAAGGAATTGTTCCAAAATTTCAAATATGGAAATTTTGGGAAGGTGTATCTTGCTGACAACAAAGCCTTGGAGATTGAAGGAAAGGGGGATGTCTGCATAAAGACGCCATCGGGAAACCAGTAGACATTAGAGGATGTTAGATATATTCCTGCTCTCAAGAAGAATTTGATCTCTGTTGGTCAGTTGGATAGCACAGGCTATACAGCAGAGTTTGGGAAAGGTTAATGGAAGATTATGAAGGGTGCTATGATTGTAGCTCGTGGCACCAAATCTGGAACCTTGTACACCACTGCAGGGTGTATTAACATGGTTGCTGTCGCTGAGGGTGCTTCCGG
>MCJB01012385.1:40086-139116 GCA_002018475.1 Nicotiana obtusifolia
TGGGTCTTTGTGAAAGCTGTGTTATGGGAAAACAGAAACGAGTTAGCTTCACAAAGACTGCTAGAGAGCCGAAGAAAGTGCGGTTGGAAATGGTACATACAGATGTTTGGGGACTGATGTTTGGTGTAAAAGATATATATTTCTATGTAACTCACCTCATATTTGGCTTTTGTTTTATGAAATTGGGATGTTAATTGCTTCGATTCATGTTAAATTAAAGTGTTTTTATGTTTAGGAATGAGTCGGGAGCAATTGGGAGCGAAACGAGCAAGAAATAAGCCAAAACGAGACAAAAGCGGACGAAGGAGCATTGGGCGCCACAGGCAGCGCCTGGCGCCACCTGTGGCGCTAGAGGCAGAGAGTCAGAGAAAGAGCACTAGACGCAGCGCCGTGGGGGGCGCCTGGCGCCAGCCAGGGCGCCGACGTCGGAAGTTGTCCTATTTCGTCTAGAAGTCTACTATTTTCGACCCTACCCCTTCCCAACACCTATATAAACACATCCAAACCCAAGAGGGTCAGATAGAACGTGATTTGGGAGGCAAAAACACAACGAAACATCGCACGGAAGCATCAATCATCAGTTCTTCATCTCTTTCTAGTATTTTTATAGTTTGTTCAATACTCTATATTTTGCTTACTTTAAACATGAGTGGCTAATCACCCTTTGTTCTGGGGTTGTGATTAGCCATGAATATTGTGATTCGAAGTTAACGATTTCTTGATTATAAGTCATGATTATATGGTTGTTTCTTCAATTCTATGCTTAATTGCTTAATTGTTTGGCCATCAAGTAGGTTCTATCAACTATCTATGCTATGTTTGGGAAAACTATGTTTAGATTAGACCAGAATTGAAGAAAGCATGTTCTTAACCTTTTAAGGGGGGTGGATTCGTGGTTAGGATAGGAATATACTTAATCACCATGCTTAATTGAATATCGTGTTTTTATTGCATTCTTGATAGATTAATTTCATAGGAATATAGGTGTTAATTTTATTAAGAATAAGCGAATAGTGCTTCGGAAGAAGGCTATGAGTACAATTATCGATTAATTAGCAACCATACGTGAATTATATGAAGGGAAAGTTAATTAGAACACAATAGGATTGGTGAAATCATCACAACCCTGGAATATTTGTTTCTATTGATTAACAACACTTAATTTGTTCCTTGATAATCTAATTATAATTTAGAGCTGTAGTTTAGATTAATCAATATCTTGAAATCGAATTTGGTTTGCGTAAATAATAATATTAGTCCGTTAGTAAGTAGTTAAATTAAGTCCCTGTGGGTACGATAACCTGGACTTACAATCCTATATTACTTGTCGACCGCGTATACTTGTGTGTGCGTTAGGGAGCAACAAGTTATTGGCGCCGTTGCCGGGGACTTAAAAATCTGCTACTTTACCAACTCAAGCTTATATTTGTTATTTATTCAAGTTTCACTTATCGGCTTACGTTGTTTGCACACACAGGCTCTTCTATTGAATGCGGAGGAGTAAAAGCACAAACAACCTTCTTCCTTTTGATCCAGAAATTGAACGAACACTACACAGAGTAAGGAGGGAGATAGAAGCCAGAATTAGAATTAACAGAGAGTTGGACATTGTCGTTCAACCACAGCCAATTGAGACGGCGGGTAATGCGGAACGAGCGGTGATTGAAGCTGCAAGACCAAATCTTGCCAACATGACTCAGGCGATTGTCAAACCTCAAATCACGGTGCACTTTGAGCTAAAACAATATATGGTGCAGCTGATCCAATCTACAGGGCAGTATGTGGGACTGTCCCATGAAGATCCACAGAGACATATTTAGAATTTTCTGGAAATCACGAATACTTATAATTATCCAAACGTTTCCAAAGATTATGTGAGGTTGACATTGTTTCCTTTTTCACTATTGGGGGAAGCAAAGGAATGACTGCAAAAGGAGCCTGCAAATTCTATTTACACATGGGATGACCTGGCCAGAAAATTCCTAATTAAATTCTTTCCAACCAAGAAGACAAAGTCACTAAGAAGCCAGATTCTGGGATTCGAACAACGTGAAGGAGAAACTCTTCGGCAAGCGTGGGAAAGATATAAGAAGCTGTCTTAGGGATTGTCCGCCTCATTGCCAGACGGATGAGGTCCTGGGACATACTTTTGTTGATGGGCTAGATGAAGCTTCAAAAATGAACCTCGACTCAGCTTGTGGGGGCAGTTGCATGGCCAAGCCCTATATTGAAATCCAACTACTGTTGAACAATTTCACTGCCAATGATCATAATTGGCAAGGTGACGGTGACTCGCGCAGAGCACTTAAACAAAAGAGAGCTGGGTTGATCGAACTGGATGACCTTGCAGCTATGAGAGCAGAGATGGCGAAACTGGCCAATCAGATGAACAGAATGACGATGCAGCAGGTGCAACCGAGACAACAGGTCCAACAGATGTCGTTGTGCTGTGAGATGCGTGGTGACAACCATACAAGTGATATATGCCCCACAAATCCGGAATCCATATATTATATGGGACAACAGAACAGGGGGCCAGTGAATCAAAATACACAATATGGGAACACCTACAATCCGAATTGGAGGAACCATCCCAACTTTTCATGGGGTGGTCATCAACAGCGGCAGAATCCAGGTAGACCGCAAGGGAATTATAATCAACAACAAAGTCAACCTCAACAGGCAGATGATAATACAAATGAGTTGTTGAAGCAGCTGGTGCAAGACAATAAACAATTCAGAACAGAATACCAAACCCTCACCACAATAGTGAGGAATCTGGAGCGCCAACTGGGATAGTTGGCCGGGGCTCAGAATACTAGACCAGCTGGAGCTCTACCCAGTGATACTGAAGCAAACCCAAGGGCGACACTTAATGCTGTATCATTGAGAAACGGGAGACAATTGGAAGAGGTAGAGTCTAAAAAGAAGAAGCAGGTGACCTTTAATGAAAAGCCGATCACCATAGAGGCAACAACAGAGAAATCTAAGGAATTTGAGAAGCCGGCTGAAGAGGCAGGAGCTAAGCAACCCCCTCAATTGGTTGCAAGGCCACCACCTCCATTTCCACAGAGGTTACAAAAATTGAGGGATAATGAGGCGTACAAAAAGTTCCTTGACATTTTGAAGCAGGTACAAATCAACATTCCATTGGTCGATATATTGCAAGAAGTGCCTAAATACGCAAAGTATATCAAAGATATTGTGGCCAATAAAAGGAGATTGACTGAGTTTAAAACTGTGGCACTCACTGAGGAGTATAGTTCTAGAATTCAAGGCAAGCTACCACAGAAATTGAAGGATCCGGGTAGCTTCACCATTAAAATTTCAATTGGGAAACATGCCGTAGGAAGAGCTCTATGTGATCTTGGAGCGAGTATAAACTTGATGCCGCTCTCAGTATTCAGACAGTTGGGGTTGGGTGACCCACGCCCAACAACAGTTACCTTACAGCGATTAGATCGCTCCCTCGCTCAGCCCGAGGGAGTGATTGAAGATGTACTGGTCCAAGTGGGTTCGTTCATATTTCTTGCTGACTTTATCATCCTAGATTACGAGCCTGATAAGGACGTCCCATTTATTTTGGGACGTCCATTCTTAGCCACGGGCCGAGCGATTATTGATTTTTGTGAAGGAAAAATGACAATGAGAGTAGGTGACCAAGAGGAGGTGTTCAAAGTTTATAAAGCACTCAGGTTGCCACCTCACTATGAAGAATTATCAATAATCTATGTGGTAAAGAATAATTCTATGTCAGTAGTGTCACACATGAGCCCAGTTGATCCTATTGAACGAGCATTGATTGGGGAGGTGGAAAAGAGTAACGATGGAACAATGGAAGAAATTAAGAAAATACTGGATATTTCCGGCAATTACGTCCCGGGGTTCAGGAAAGCAGAAGAGTTGGAAAGGCCTGTCACTCTGACCCATCTCAGGCCATCTGTTGAGAAAGCTCGAAGGCTCGAAATCAAGCCAGATTAATAGGACGAATCTACATCGTGCCGCGACGTTAAATCAGGCGCTTGTTGGGAGGCCACCCAATTTTTATCGCTTTCCTAGTTTAGCTTCTTAATTTATCCTTTTTAGAATACATAAAATAACACAATTGATGTATAAGTGTAGAACTATTAGTTGTAATGAGGTGAGACATATAATTTGTGTAAGGGTCAGGGAATATGAAAAAAAAAAAAGAAAAAAAAAGGATTTTCGGCCTACAGCGCCCAGCGCCGCCTGTGGCGCCCCAGGTAGTGAGTTCGAGACCCCTCAGCGCCAGGAAGGGCGCTAGGCGCCGGCTGGGGGGGTCCAGGTAAGTATTTTCTTTCTTCTTTATTTTTATTCTAATTTTGACCCATACCCGATAAAACCCGACCCACAACCCGTTTTCACTAACAATAATAAACCTTTTACCCCCCCATCAGCGTCTTCTTCTTCTTCTTCTTCATTAAAAATTTCAGATTTTTTTTTCTCTAATCTCCATTCCTCAGGTATGTTACACTTCATCTTTTCTTCTCTTTTTCTTTTTCTTCAATATGTTATATATAGTATGTGCGTTCATGTTCCCATCCCCAAATAATCCCTCCCATATCTTCTCCTTCTCTTAACCCTTTCATGGTAGTATGTGTGTACGAAAAATTGTTTGATTCTTCTTGTTATCGGAGTAGTAAACTAGAATTCCCTCTACTCCATCAACATTGGGAGGGTCACTACACTTCACCATTGTTGAAATTGCAGCACACACTCCATGCACACAAGCTGTTTTGTTTAAATGCCTGAATGAGACTTTTTATGTACCGGTGAAGTCTGAGTAGCCGACGACACTTGTATAGGCGTTTGAACTAAGTGTGGGGTATCTCGGGGGGATGTTTACAAATTACGGGGTAGGAATTTGATGCCGCATATCTTCTTAAGCCCTTACTCTTGTATATGTATGTGTATATTTGTGTAAGATAGCTTAATGTATGTATATTCTAGCATTAGTATACACAGTGCCGAGCTTTTACCTTTCGTTGTCGTTATCGCTTATTCACGTCGCCATGATAACTATTTATTTTTTGACACATGCGGAAGTCTTGAGTACCCGTAGTTTGTATCGCAACCCTTGCTTCTATGCTTAGAGTTTAAGTGTGGGGTCTTTTAATGACATTGTACCTACGGTATATGTATTACATTTTGCTCACTTTCATATTTTCTCGTGTTGCAGGACATTATGGCACGTGACGATGTTACAAAAGGGAAAGGTCTTGGAAAAGCCTCCGCTACTTCGCCGGTTCCAAAGAAGCGAAGATAGGGAGAGGGCTCCTCGAGACAGTCTAAGGGGAAGCAGGTGGGGTCGCAATGAGTTCAACCTAGGCCTCGTCCTCGATTAAAGTTTGTTAATGATACTGCTGCTGTGTGGTATCGGAACTTCGTGCCAACTGGGCGCTATGTGTCAGAGATGGGAATTAACACAACTGCTTTAGAAAGGTGATTCCCAGACATACTCGCAGACTGCACATCTCACGAATGGAAAAATTTTTGGACTGCCCGGGGCCTGCCAATCTGAGTTTGGTCCGTGAACTCTATGCTAACCGGAACCATCACAGAGCTACCTCCCATGTTCGAGGGATAGAGGTGCCAATGGGTCGGGAAGACTTGTGTGATTATCTTGGGGTTGAAAATGCCGATCCACGGAGACTGCAGAGCTTGATTAAGAGTCCTCCTTATGAGCTGATACGGCACACATTGTGTGGCATCGATTCAAATGCCAAGTGGCTGAGGAAGCAGGGAAACATTCATCTCTCTATGGTAAGGGCAGACTTCAACAACACTGCCAAGGTATGGCAGAACTTCGTGCAGGCTAGACTGATGCCTGCCGAACACAGCAATGACTACACTCGAGCCAGAGTGTGTCTGATCTTCTCACTCATGACCGGCCGACCTATCAACATCGCTGAGATTATGCTCAACGAAATGGCCCTCACCAGATTCGGGCGGCAGATTTGGCTGTTGTATTTCGGCAACCTTCTGACACAGTACATGCGGTTTTTGGGAGTGCCTGAATATCCTGGGCACGACGAAGTTGTAGAGGCACCAGCAGGGCTCAGCAGGGCTGATGGATATTACTGCCGTCATGGAAACATCGGCCAAGCTCACCCCCGCGGCTCAATTGGGGCGTGAAGAAAACTTCAACAAATACATGTATAATGCTATCAATTTGCTCATGAGCCGAGCCGGCATCACTGATGAAGAGCGCGTGCACCTGCGCGATGATCTATCCGGCGCGTCTAAAGAGATGTTAGGGATTGCACCTGGCAGCCCTGTACATCCATCCAAGGACGCCAACACAGTGCAGGGCTCGGATACCGAGGGGGATGATGACGATGGTGCAACCGGTCCTATGGCGTTGGTGCCTTTTGAGCTGGATTCCGAGGAGACCGGCACGGACTGACAGGGAGTTTCTTCTCACCCTACTTTGCTTTAAATATTTTAAATGCATCGAGATGTTTTGTAACTTGATATGATGTCGTTTGCTAGTTTTAAATTCTTAGTTTTAATCTATTTCTTTTAGTGTATAATGATTAGTATTTTTGTTCTCTTAATAGTTTGTTTGTTATAATTTTTAGAGTAAAAACTATATATATATATATATATATATATATATATATATCAGATTTTTCCCGACGATGGATCTTTTTCTTGAGGGATAAAATTTGATTAAAAACAACAAAAAGATTTTATTTTATTTATAGGATAGTTAGGTAATCTTCCTTGGTTTTTCTTAAGGCACCGGTTCTTTTCCAAAGTTGTAGCTCGAACCGGGCAATTTAATTTCTTTTTTAGGACTATTTTAGAAAGAACTGAGTTATATAGTAATACTTCTTGACATAGTTGATGCTAGTACAATAGGCTATGACACATGATCTAGTTTCCCGTTTAGTTGAATTGTAAGCCTAAGAAAACAAGAAAACCGCCCAATTCGTGACACCCTTTCTCAGTTGCTGACTCGTGTACCATATAGTGTAATTACTGCTTAATTGTGTCAATTATGTATGCTTGCTTGACTTGAAATCTGAACAAAACCGTCGTGATTGAGTCATGTGCATTGTGTGAGTGAGGTTTTTGATTCTCGATAGCTATCCTATATGGTCTAGAACTTGCCCCGTGTGTTAATTGAAGCGAAATTGTAAGTTGGGCTAATCTAAGAAATGATATAGGAATTTTCTTGTTTGATTATAGATGTACCTGTCACATCGAATATAAATTTGTCCGTTGCTAGCCCCTTTGAGCGTATAGGCTCTTTCTTTTGCTACCTACATTACAAGCCGTTCCCTTATTTTGTTCTTGAATTAGACTTATTTGAACCTTTACCTCCTAAGGCACTTAGTCGCTAAAAGAAGTAAGGTTAGACTTTGGGGATTGTCTTGATTATGAGTGGAACCGTGAAAGGACCTGTCGGTGCAATGAAGCTGAAATTAAGAATCACTAGCTGATGAGTGTTTGTATGGAGTGTGAAAAGAAAAAAAAATGAAAAAGAGAAAAAAAAGAAAGAAAAATGTTAGTGAAATATATATAGAAAACACCTCCTATTGATTTGTGCTAGTGAAATGATAGAAGGGCTGAATTGAAAAAGGAAGGCGGTGTATATGAGACAAGTTAGTAATTGAAAGAGAAAAGTGCTCGAATTGTGATTGTGGTGTATTAAGTGCTTAGGAGGACTAGCCACTATTACCAAATATCCTACCCGTCCCCTAGTGATGTGCCGGGTAATTTCGGCAAATTTTGATACTATTTGCTTAAAGTTTAACTTGTTTTACTTGCAAATTCTCATGATACTTATGTAATTTTAGTGTATTTGCAGAATAACAAGTGTCAAGACCCAGAAGAACAGAAAAGAGTTCAAAAAGTTAGCTGAAGACAAGAAAAGAGGTTAAGAGCATCGCATATGTAAATATGCGGTCGCAGAACAGACATGCGAATCGCATATTCTACAAGTAGATCGCAGACGAAGACAGAACTTTAGTCCAATCTTCAGGTCGAAAATGCGATCGCAAATGCGACCGCAAAACAGGAATGCGAACCGCGAATTGGCCTGGTGAAATCGCAAACATGAACAGAGTTCTGAGTGAAAATCAGTGTGCAAAATGCGATCGCAGAATGCGATCGCATATTCAACATGCGAACCGCAAACCAAGATGCGACGAGAGCAAAATTGTCTGGTGGGATTTGCGACGGATGATGATGATTTGCGAACCACATTTCTGTTCTGCGACAGAAATGCGGTCCGCATTATTTCAACTAGGGCAAAGCTGACGGACATTCGCCTCGGGTTTTGGGCCTCTATAAATAGGTTTTATAGGATTTTGTGAAGATATTCTTGTCAGAACTTAGAGTACAAAGTACGGCACTTGAGTATTTTTGAATTCTTAGAAGCTTTGGTGATTGAAAACTCTCTATTTTTGTAAGATGACATCAATTACTCTTCCTTGTTCTTTAATTATCAGTATCTGTAGCTAAACTCAAACACTGAGGTTGTGAACCCTAGATGGGTAGAATGTGTTGAGATTTTGATATTGAATCCAATTCCGAAGGAATCTTGATATTTATTTATTTCTTATTCTTCAATTAATCGTTAGTGGTTGCAAACATTAACGAACGCCAATTGACTCTAACTTATCTTGGGAAAGTGAGATAGAGTTTGGGGAGAAATAAATAACAAGAACTCAAGGATTTAAACCTTGTTTAACAAAATCTCTTAGGAATAAGTAGGTTTTAACTTGGCGCTTAATTGGTTGTTCTTAAGATTGACTCTTTTGTATTCGGGAGAATCGTAGAGAGGATACATTATCCAAATATTGGGAAATATTGGGTAGTAAATTAAACATCAATTGCATATCAAGAAAGGAATTCAATATTAATATCAAGGACATTCTACTACATTAAAGGGGGCACAACCTTGGTTTCTTAAATTCATATCTTTCACATTCACACTTGAACAAATTAGTTTTCAATTTTCACTTTCCTTATATATTCAACACTTCTTTATTTTATTTGGCGTACTTGATAGAATTATGACATAGTAAAGTATTACATTAATTGGACAATAGTTTCCTATTCCCTGTGGGATTCGACCCCAACCTTATTGGGTTACTATATTTGATATCGATCGCTTACACTATTATTAAGGTGTAATTTGAGTGAATCACCTAGCCTACATTACAACCTTAAAAGTCCTAGTTGATCATAGATTTGAATAACTCAATTAGTAGAAATCTACACTACGGGCAAGCATATGGTACTATTACGGGAAGCATATGAGTTCTTTGTGAGAGTGAGGGCATTTTGTTCAAAATTGTGTGATATTATTCATCTATGTTCACTATTCGGATTGTGGTAAGGGCACATAATTTCATGAGCGATTGGTAATGTTGTAAATTATCTTGTTAGGTAAGTATATGTATTGAGATTGCTTAATGGTTGCGAGTCGGCTCTTGAGGTTGGGTGATGACATTTGGGTTGTTGGATGATATTGAAGTATTGTGCTTAAGTAGACTTTACGGGAAGTATATGGATTAATTATGTGTCCATGCTTAATTGCTAGTGTTGATTATGTTCAAAAGTATGATTTGATTGAAAAGTCGAATGCTTCGTGATGATATTAAGTGGATGAGGGAGAGCAAGAGTCTAAGTGTGGGGTGTTGATGTTTGGTGTAAAAGATATATATTTCTATGTAACTCACCTCATATTTGGCTTTTGTTTTATGAAATTGGGATGTTAATTGCTTCGATTCATGTTAAATTAAAGTGTTTTTATGTGTAGGAATGAGTCGGGAGCAATTGGGGGAGAAACGAGCAAGAGATAAGCCAAAACGAGACAAAAGCGGACGAAGGAGCATTGGGCGCCACAGGCAGCGCTTGGCGTCACCTGTGGCGCTGGAGGCAGACAATCAGAGAAAGAGCACTGGACGCAGCGCCCTGGGGGGCGCCTGGCGCCAGCCAGGGCGCCGACGTTGGAAGTTGTCCTATTTCGTCTAGAAGTCTACTATTTTCGACCCTACCTCTTCCCAACACCTATATAAACACATCCAAACCCAAGAGGGTCAGATAGAACGTGATTTGGGAGGCAAAAACACAACGAAACATTGCACAGAAGCATCAATCATCAGTTCTTCATCTCTTTCTAGTATTTTTATAGTTTATTCAATACTCTATATTTTGATTACTTTAAACATGAGTGGCTATTCACCCTTTGTTCTGGGGTTGTGATTAGCCATGAATATTGTGATTCGAAGTTAACGATTTCTTGATTATAAGTCATGATTATATGGTTGTTTCTTCAATTCTATGCTTAATTGCTTAATTGTTTGGCCATCAATTAGGTTTTATCAACTATCTATGCTATGTTTGGGAAAATTATGTTTAGATTAGAGAAGAATTGAAGAAAGCATGTTCTTAACCTTTTAAGGGGGGCGGATTCGTGGTTAGGATAGGAGTATACTTAATCACCATGCTTAATTGAATATCGTGTTTTTATTGCATTCTTGGTAGATTAATTCCACAGGAATATAGGTGTTAATTTTATTAAGAATAGGCGAATAGTGCTTCGGAAGAAGGCTATGAGTACAGTTATCGATTAATTAACAACCATACGTGAATTACATGAAGGGAAAGTTAATTAGAACACAATAGGATTGGTGAAATAATCATAACCCTGAAATATTTGTTTCTATTGATTAACAACACTTAATTTGTTCCTTGATAATCTAGTTATAATTTAGAGCTGTAGTTTAGATTAATCAATATCTTGAAATCGAATTTGGTTTGCGTAAATAACAATATTAGTCCGTTAGTAAGTAGTTAAATTAAGTCCCTGTGGGTACGATAACCTGGACTTACAATCCTATATTACTTGTCGACCGCGTATACTTGCGTGTGCGTTAGGGAGCAACAGGGACTATCTCCAGTTTCATCACTTGGAGGATCCAGGTTCTATGTCACCTTCATTAATGATTTCAGCAGGAAGGCATGGGTCTATTTCTTGAAGCATAAGTTAGATGTGTTTGTGACTTTCAAGAGGTGGAAAGCTAAAGTTGAAAATCAGATTGGTTTGAAGATCAAATGCCTGAGGTCTGACAATAGAGGAGAGTATGACAAGTCAGAGTTCAAAGCATTCTGTGCAGCTGAGGGAATCAGATTGATGAGGATAGTTCCCGGTAAGGCTAGGCAGAATGGAGTTGCTGAGAGGATGAACAAAACATTGAATGAGCGTGCAAGGAGCATGAGGATACACTGTGGGCTGCCCAAGATGTTTTGGGCAGATGCTGTGAGCACAGCTGCATACTTGATCAACAGGGGACCATCAGTTCCCCTGGGGTTCAAGATCCCAGAGGAGGTGTGGACGAAAAAAGAGCTCAAGTACTCACACTTGAGAACTTTTGGTTGCATGGCTTATGTTCATGTTGATCCAGAGAAAAGAGACAAGCTTAATGCTAAGGCTGTGAAGTGTTACTTCATAGGCTACGGTTCTGACTTGTTTGGTTACAGGTTTTGGGATGACAAGAACAGAAAGATCCTGAGACATTGTGATGTGACATTTGATGAGTCTGTCATATACGAAGACAGAGAGCAGAAGGTTTTAGAGACTACGAAGAAAGTGGGAGTTGAGATTGAGTTACAGAAGAGTACACCCAGAGATGTTGCGGAAGAAACTCAACCAACTCCAGACGCTATTGCTGAAGAACCTATGGTGGAACAAGTGACACCTGAGCAGCTGTTGAGGAGATCATCAAGGACCATCATAGCACCAGATAGGTATTCACCTTCATTTCATTCAGCGTTTGAGATGAAAGATTTGGGTGCATCGAAGCAGATTCTAGGGATGAGGATTTCTTGGGATAGATCTGCAGGCACTTTAAATCTATCCCAGGAGCAATACATTGAGAAGGTGTTGGCCAGATTCCGGATGAGTGATGCTAAACCCAGGACTATTCCTTTGGCAAAACACATAAAATTGTCAAAGGAGCAGTCACCTAAGACAGCTAAAGAGCGTGAGCAGATGGCAATTATTCCATATGCTTCAGCAGTTGGAGTTTGATGTATGCTATGGTCTGCACTAGACCTGACATAGCACATGCAGTGGGAGCATTGGGAAGCTATTAAGTGGCTTCTGAGATATTTGAGAGGTACATCCAGTATTTCACTTAGTTTTGGCAAAGGCAAAGTGAATCTGCAGGGTTTTGTGGATGCTGATCTTGGTGGTGATGTGGACTCGAGCATGAGCACATCCGGATACATTTACACCATAGGTGGTACAGCAGTGAGTTGGATGTCCAGGCTTCATAAGTGTGTTGCTCTTTCATCAACATAGGCTGAGTATATGGCAATAGCTAAAGCTAGAAAGGAGATGATATGGCTGGCAGATTATCTGGAAGAGTTGAGCAAGAAGCAGAGCGAGAAGATTCTTTATTCAGATAGCCAGAGTGCCATACAGTTGGTGAAGAATCCAGTCTATCATTCGGAGACAAAGCACATCAGAAGACGGTACCATTTCACTCGCAGGGCAGTGGAGGATGGTGATATGTGTTTGGAGAAGATAGAGGGTGCAAAGAATCCAGCAGACATGTTGACAAAATGTGTTGATGTTGAGAAATTGAGGTTGTGCAAAACCTCAGTTGGTCTTCTGTAGTTTGTTTCTACAGATGGTGCGGTATGGTGAAGATATTGATGATGTTGGGACAATTTTTGGACGACTGAATCAGTCTCCAAGCGGGAGAATTATTAGGTGTGGAGCCTGATTAATATGTGATGGACTTGAATTATTTCCTTGTATTTTTAGGAAACCCATAATCCCTATAGGTTTAGGAAAACTCATTGTCCTCATAGATTTGGGAAAGAAAAACTTATAATCCTGGTCAAATTGGGAGACCTTTCTCTTATAGGTTTGGGACTATTTGGGATCTATATATAGGCTGTACTATTTATTCTCCTTATATTGTAAATACCCTTAATTATTAATATATATAAATCTCGCCGCCGTGGAAGTTTACCCTAATGGGGTGTTACCACGAAATAAGTCTCTCACGTTTTTTTTTCTCTCTACCTTAACTTTTCTCTCTTCAAGATTTCTTCATCTTCTTCATCAGTTCAGAGTGTTTGAGTGAATCGATCCTAACACAAAGCCCCAAGTACCTCCGATATGGTGATTCCTAAGTTAATTAAAAATTAATTTGCGCTATCATCATAGTTAAGCTTTTAAGACGCATTATTTCCTCTTTGTGAAATATAATTTTTATATCCGTAGACAAGTTTTGGAGGAGATGTTTTCTCATTTCACCAAACTATGTTATGGTGCTTCCGGTAAGAATAAAAAATAATTATCCCTAACTTGCTTGGGATTAGGGCGTAATTGTTATTGTTATAGTATTCTTACTTCTTAGTGGAAGTATTTTTGATATTCTTAGACAAGTTTTGGAGGAGATGATTTCGCACTTCACCAAATTAGGAATGCTGTTGGAGAGCCTCATAAGTGAGTGTTTGGGCCTCCCTCCTAACACCCTCGCAAGATTCAACAATGATCGGTCATGGGACTTCTTGATTGGTCTCCACTATTTCCCAGCAACAGAAGCTGAAGGCAATGGGAAATCTGCACATGAAGATGGCAACTGCATTACTTTTGTTTACCAGGACGAAGTCGGAGGCCTTCAAGCGCACAAAGATGGGCAATGGATCCCAATAGCACCTTCCAAAGACAAACTAGTAATTAACATTGGTGATATTATTCAGGTAATTCGGTTAGTTTTAACCCAAATAAAACGGCTAATTTCACGAATATTCATTTAACTTTTTAGTTTATAGCATTAAAGTCATAAAAGTGAATTATTTAAATTCTAACTCAACTATGTCTATATATCAAAGAAAATACTGACCGTGATACCCAAAAACGCAAGTATGGTGCCATACGGATAAAAGTATTGGCATGTAACTATCAGCATAGCTACATTAGCAAATGATCTTATATAAAAGAAATTATAATTCATTTTCTGACGAATTTTCTTTAAAAATAAACAACTCATGATGTGGTATATGGTATAAAGGTGTTAAGCAACAACAAATTCAAGAGTGCAACACATAGAGTGGTGAGACCGAGGGGGAAAAGCCGTTACTCGTATGCATTCTTCTATAACTTGCACGGAGACAAGTGGGTTGAGCCATTACCACAGTTTACAGAGGAAATTGGAGAATCGCCCAAGTACAGAGGATTCCTCTTCAAAGAATATGCGCAGCTAAGAGTCAAAAACAGGACTCATCCACCAACTAGACCTGAAGATCTCATCCATATAACCCACTACGAAATTTCTAATTAGAGGGGAATTAATTCTATGTGATCAAAGGTTTTCCTCTATGTCGAAGGAAACATGGCAATAGTATGTATTACTTCACTCAGAATTAATGTGGAGACAATTTATTTGAGGTGTTATCTCTTCAATCAGCTATTCCATTTCACTTGTTTCCTGCAGAACCTCTTCTTTCATAGATTACTGGAACAATATCATACAAGTTATTATTACACTAATTCTGATTTTCCGGGATCGAATTTTAGCATTTATCATCATTTACCATTTTCTGTGATATATAAGCTTAGTTGAGTTATTTTTCTGTTGCAAAAATTAGTTTTATGACGTTGGTGCAGTAAGCTAAAAGTTAGATGAATATTGATGAAATTAACCCTTTGTGAAGATTTGCCAACTGTGGAGAGTATTACAACAGCTTATTTGATTATCTCAACAGTTCTTCAGATTCAATGCATTTTTTTTCCCCTCTTCCAGCTCTCTTTTACAAGCTATGTGTCTTGATCGTTGTTCCGTTTAATTTAAAACTACTTAAATTGTATATACTGCAACCTTGTTCCTTTCTTTCTTTTTCTTTTTTCGAATAATGTCAAGCACTTCATGATGGGAAACAGGTTTGACCAGCGGAAGCAAATAGCCAGGATCACTTGCATGTAATATAGACAACACATAATCAAAGATTTTAATCAAATATAAAATCGATACTTATCTCTTGAAGCGTGATCGCGATCGCAAAAAGAGCATTCAAGTAAGAGCGAAAACCGTCCACGAGATCATCCTCCTGTTCCACAGTCTTCTGCTGTGTGACCCCGATAATGCATGGAATTAGCGAAATTCGTGTGGGCGAATTTCTCTTAGGAAAACCATGTAGTAAAACCATAGCCTCCTTATAAAATAAGACCTCTTTATATATCTACAGGTTGTAGGGTTTAAAACCTTTTCCTAAACCTGTTGGGTTTTCCTTTACCACCAAGAAGTATGATTTTATTTAATTTCTAATTATTCAGGCACATAAGAGACTAGAGTATTCAATTAACAAGGCTTCCTATTAAAGCAGATATCAATGAATCAAGAATAAATAATATTATTCTAATTGTAACTTTCATACGAAAACTAATACTAGAAAACTAACCATTCATATAGTTACAATTGCACGTCTATATAAACATAATACGTTATCTACGTAGATGCAAGTAGGCTCTGATATCAATTGATGGGAAACATGTATAAACAGCGGAAGCAAATAGCCAAGATCACTTGCATGTAATATAGACAACACATAACCAAAAATTTTAATCAAACATAAAATCGATACTTATCTCTTGAAGCGTGACCGCGATCGCGAAAAGAGCATTCAAGTAAGAGCGAAAACCGTCCACGAGATCATCCTCCTGTTCCACAATCTTCTGCTGTGTGACCCAAATAATGCCCGGAATTAGTGGAATTCGTATGAGCGAATTTCTCCTGGAAAAACCAAGTAGTAAAACCATAGCCTCCTTATGGAATAAGACCTCTTTATGTAGCTACAGGTTTTAGGATTTATAACATTTTCCTAAACCAGTTGGGTCTTCCTTTTCCACCAAGAAATATGATTCCATTTGATTCCTAATTATTCGGGCACAACAGAGACCATAATATTTAATTAACGAGGCTTCCTATTATGGACTTAATTCGAAATATCCGAATTAATACTATCATAATAAACTACGAACTATTCCACTAAAAATTCGTAACTGCACTCTTCAGTTCAATTTTGAAATTCTTCCAATTAACCTTATTTAACTCCCCATGTCTTATTCAGATACTAATCAAATAAATATTAAATTACTGACAATTTACTTTATTGATTATTTCCTTTAGACTGACGCTTAACTTATTTCATGTGACGGATATAAAATTCACCTGCATGATTTATATATTATTAACCATGAATTTTAGTTTGGATATAGTATTTATTATGGAACACTTCTTATATTTTAACTAATATATTCGTTTGTAAGGAAAACGTTAGCACGTTATTAGATCTTTTTGGATTACTATGTGCCTAGAACTTTGTTAACTAAAGCATATGATACAGACTTGAATATGAAACAAAGTTGCAGCATCTTCTTTTATTTATGACAGAGCTGTCCAGAAGCTGAATATTTATGTGGGGCAGAAATGGTTAAGGGCCATTTGATTTTAAATCCCGTGTAACCATTTTATTTATTGAATGATTGCATTAATCCATTAATGTTATGTCTAGAATACAAATCTATTCCTATCACCCTTGTAGGGGATGAAAAGCTAAACAGTTAAAATAAACAGAATGAAACGTCGACCCTCAAGTTGGCTAAAACGTCATGGCTTGTTTTGATATTCCAATGATTGATGTTTCTTCATTAATGTCAAGAAAGGAAGATGAAGATGAGAAAAGGGAGGTTATTGAGCAAATAGAGGAAGCCTGTTTCGTCATGGCTTCTTCCAGATTGAGAATCATGGAATTCCTTTGGAGTTGCTGAACAGAGCCATGGATGTGTATAAGACTTTCTTTGGTTGTTAAGATGAAGAGAAACTCTTGGTCCCTCCCAAGCCTGGAGGAACTGTACCTGCTGGTTATTTGAAAATCCCACTACATTCAGCTGAGAAGAATGAGCATGTCGTGGTTCTTAATTCAATTTCTATCCCAAAAATCCACCTCAATTCAAGTATGTCTTCATATGCTCTTCCTGATTCGTCCAACTTATACACTTCCAAATTGGTTTGGTTAGTTCTGGAAATTAATTTAGGAGAAAAGACGTGTGTTCGGATTAGTTTCAGATCTTTTCTGAATTCTGAACATATTTTGACTTGATTTTTTAATCCAAATTTGATGCTAATGGAACGCTAATACAAATATACGCATGAATGATGCTAGGCAGTGTGTGTAGCGCTAGTACAAATCTCCAAATGCTGACTCTATGAACTTTACAACTGATGAAATTCTTTGCTAAACGCCTGGGGAGTTACTCCAGCTCATTTTTCCCCGACACTCATGTTTTCCAAATTTTAGTATGTATAGTCGGTCCTCGAACCCCGGATATGATCTTAGATGATTATTTGGGCTTTTACTTATACTTTAAAGCTTTATATTCTATTTTAGCTCAGATTCAAGTCCTGAACATTTAAATCACGTAATAAGTACAAAATCTTCACATTTAAGCTCAAACATGATCGAAATGCAGTCTACCATAGGTGAAAGAAAGACCAAAATTCATGGTTCTAGCCTACTATTACCTTATTAATTTCAAAAAAGAAATAAGCCGTTAAAACACTATTCCTTCTCCTTCTTCATCATAATTTTTTTCCGTTGTCTTCCCAACTCCTTATATTCGCAAATTTTAAGAAATCTCAAACAATAAAGAATATTTTTTAAAAAATAAACGTAATTAAATTCTGTAATAAAATTAATTAAAACATCCTTTTCCTTTTCAGATAATATTAATTGCAAAGTATGTATGTCCTTTAGTAACACTTTTGTTTGGAAAGAATGAACATGCGTGGAAGCATAGGCGGAGTCAGGATTTCTACCTTATGAGTTCTGGATTTTGGAATCACGATTTCAAGTGTTAATGACTGAATTCTAAATTTAATATTTATACATATTTCACGAATTCAAAATATCAAATATAATGTTTGGACAAAAACTATTAAATTCGACTGAACCCGTATTTCGGCTTTTGCCTCCCCTGCATGGAAGGTGCAATATTTAGCGGGGTGCACGTTGTACCGCCCCAATCATATCGTATAATGTGTCGTTAATGGCATTCTTGCAAAACGATAATTGGATACCTTAAATTATTTGTTCAAGAAGGTTGTCGTCATTATATCATAGCGGAGATCGATAACATTCTATTACTGAAAATATATGAACAAGGAAGGTGCGCACTTTCTAGCGTGGTACACATTGCTACTGCCCCATTCACCAAAACATCTCCAAATTCGAATCACTGATACTTTAGGATGGGTTTGGCCTTTTTAGAGTATTTCATGAACCAAAATTCCAGAGTCCAGACGAAATAATTACTATTTAACAGCAAACAATATACTCCCTGGGTTTAATTTTACTTGTCCACGATATATATATTTATCCTTAAAAATGAATAACAATTGAATTTATACGCGATTTTAAGAATATATAGACTAATTCAGTATAAGTGATTAATGACACTAACTAAGCAAATAAAAGACGGAATGAACAACCAAAACAATAGTAATATTGGGTCCGGAATCGGTTACAAGCTTACCCAATAACCTGCCTTCGGTTCGGAGCCAAACACTAGCTATGAGTAAAATCAAGAACTTAGAATGATCTTTAGAAGCAAAGAGAACAAATCTATATTTCCTTGATATGCGTGTTACAGTATGTCTAATGAATAATCAGCTTCCTCTTTATATAGTAGGGGAGTTCTACCCTAAGTACAATTCTAAAAAAGGTAAATATCTTCCTTTTCGCTAATCACTAATCTACCGCTGATATGGGCCGAGATTCACGCCGTGATAACCGGTTGGACACGGATATTACGGTGCTTTGTTAATCGTGCTCGGCCATTTAGTAATGCTCTCCGAGGTCTTGGAACTCGAACCGGACCTGGGAGGCATGGTCTCGGTGGCTTCCGAGGGCAGGCGTATTACTCGAGCCTTAATGCGAGAGGTTCTTGACTTCGATTCCGATTCCTTGCAATCATGTCCTTGCTTCGTTTGCCTCACCGGAAAATCGGGGTACTCATTAGCCTCGGACTTATCCGTATACAGATAGTCCCCTGTTTTCTCAAAGAGTAGGTTTGCTGAAACGATGGGAAATGATAGATGTTCTCCGGTTCCTTCCTCCGTACGTTACGACGAAGGAGCCGAAACGTACATAAGTCGAGTCGTTCTGACTTCAGACATGTGTCAATCATCGGCTGGTTGCCTCCGAATGCGAAGCGTCACGTACTTCCCTATAAAAGCTTCCATCCTTTGTTCTTTTTCTACTTTCGACCAAGCTTTTACCTTCGAGCTTCCCAGCTATCATCAACTCCCTTTAAACCTTCATACCTTCATCTTTTGATCTTTAAATCTTCATAATTGTTCTTAGATTCTTGCACACATCTTCTTAAATTCTTCATATCCCGCTGTTCAACCTTCAAACTTGTTCTTTCAAACCTCCATACCTCTTCTTCAAATCTTAAAATTTTACCAGCCAACAATGGCTAAAACTTCCAGATTAGTTCCCCAACATGCTGCCTCTTCATCTTCCCAACCGACCACTGGTATTGATGCAGTCGATCCCGAAATAATCGTTCTCGAGGAGACTGCTCCCAACGTGGTTGTCACCGAGTCGGCGGCCGCCGAACTTTCGAGCCCCCTTTGAAAGTGTTTATTCCCGGGGGTTGTTCTATTGCGGACGACCTCAAGGTTGAGAAACCCTCGTCTAAGCAGGACCGGGGTGAAAGAGCATTAAGGTACATATGCTCCGTGATCGAAGACGTCTTTCCCATGGTCCGAGAGGTCTGTAATTGGGAAGATAAGGACGTGGTAGTCCCCGAGCCTAATGAGGTTATTACTACCCACGTGGAGGGGTAATTAAGTTTTTATACTTACCCCTTCACGCTGGGCCCGGTGGACCCGGTCAAGAAGTACGAGGTGTGCCTCGGAAAAATCCACCCATCTCTATGGAGGAATGTGATCATCCTTCGTTACTTCGTGAATAAGACCGAGTCTCGTCGGTTCACCATCGATCATTTGCTCCGTTTATACAGTCTCCAAATCTTCCGAGGGAGACTGATTAAGCTCACTCGTCGGGCCAGCAAGGCCCCCTTTTCGAGCATTAATGAAGACCGAGACTAGGGCTAGCAGGGACGCTTTGTTCGGGTGAAGACCGAAGACTTGATTCCCCCCAAATTCATGCAATTCCCTGAGAAGTGGAATGCATCTCGTAAGTGCAGCCTCTCCTTAAGCGTCAATTTTTCTTCATTTTCTTTCCTTTCATTCACTCTTATGATTGTGCAGCTGTTTCGCGGGTTCCAAATGCGGCCCCCCGGCTTAAGGAGTGGATTGAAGGCATCTGCAAACAGATGTTATACTTCGAGCGGTCATGGTGCAAGTTGTTGAAGGGCCGATGGGAGGCCCGTTCTCATGGTAAGGTTCCCCTTCAAATAGTTGTTATCGTGTCCTTAGCTCACATCATACTGACTTCTCTTCTCTCTTTCTCTTTTTTTATATATATAGGTTTGCCTAAGGCCACCGAGCTCAGGACTTTGGAAGGGGACGAGGACATGTCCGTTGATCCCTCCATTACGGGACAGCCCGGGGCTGCACGAGTGAAAAGAAGAAAAGGAAAAGAAAACCTTCGGGCTCCCCGAGCCCTGAGGTGAAACTAAAGAAAATGGTGGCTCGCAAGCCCAGGTAGTGCACCAGCTCCCGGGTGCCAGACTCTAATTTGCTTCTCCGGCTTAGAGATGAGACGGAGAAGACGATATTTTCATCGCCCATGGATCGATCACTCCCGAGGAGCAGGAGGAAACCGAGGGGGAGACTCATAAGGCCGACCTCCTTCAGACTCGAGAGCTCGATATAGAGACCACGGGTGGAACCCCCCGGGACGCCAGCTTCGCTCCGAAGGAAGCTACCGACATAATAGAAATTGGGGGACGCTCTCCGACACGGAGTCCATGCTCGATAAAGCCCAAGTAGGGAAGGAGAAGTTCAGTGTAGGGGTGGGCGTTGGTCGGTTCGGTCGGTTAGTATGAAAGTACGATTCAGTTTATTGATTTTCGATTTTGTAATATTAATAACCAAACCAAACTTTGCGGTTTTTTCAAGGTTCAGTTCGGTTATTTCTGGTTTAGTTTTTTGGTTATTAACGGTTCAAGATTTTTATATCCGATGTAGAATGCGAAACACATATAAAAATGATAAACCACATACACCCACTATGCTGCTGCAACAAGATTAAGAACTGAAATTAAGTTAATTACCTTGAAGGAGAGTTGTTGCCTGTTAGAATCCAGAAATGTATTTCAGTGTTGTTTGTACTTGGATAATTGGATTACTCTGTTTATAAAAGGGGCGTTCATACTTGTATATATGAAAAATATGATCAAAGAAAAAATGCAAAGTTCACTAAGCCAAAAGTGCCATAATACTTGATACTATGAAAGAGATACTTCTTAGTTCTTAATATGCTTCACTAAGCCAAAAGTGCCATAATACTTCGGATGACTATTATAAACTCGACCACAATGAAGGAAATTTGCTAGTTTGCTTTGCGGGCTTCTTCATTTTCTTCAACTAGCTCAAAATGTTCCCAAATAGACGATCAAGCTTTAGGACCACGAGGCATAGTTGAACCTACAAAATAAGAAAAGATCACATGTTAAATAAAATATTTTTAATCATAAATAACCAAAGGATATCATAAAACAAGCAAATCTTTAAACTTACCACTTGATCAAACTATGTCATCAGCAATGCTAGTATCTCTTTCAACAATGGAAGTTTCTTTTCTGCTCTTTGCCATATCTAAATAAAATTTGATAAAGTATGTCATTTATTTAAACTTACAAAGTAAACTAATTTTCACTAAAACACTTATAAAACACAAAATCTTACCAAGTTTAATTTGCTCAAGAAACTCCAAATCTTCTTCAACATTAATAGGAGTACCCTCACATCTAAACCAATCTTGAACACAAACAAGACTTTGCACCAACCGAGGAGTCAATGAACTCCTAAATAAATCAAGAATGTGGTCATCGGTGCTAAATGCACATTCTGATGCAATACTAGAAATTAGAATGGCCAATACATCATGAGCTAACTCAGATATAATAGGAAATCGAGGCGTATTAATTTTCTACCAATCTAAGATTTAAAAGTCATCAGAATCATCAGACAATGGTTCTTTTTGTTCACTAATATACCTTTCCAACACAGATTTAGCACCTCCACTTCCAAAGTCTTCCTTTTGCCTTTTCAACAATTTTTTTATTCTCACAGATTTTGTTCTCACATTTCCACTAGATGAATCAGATATGTCATCAGACGAAGTAGATTTAGATTGAGATGATTGAAGATAACATCCTTTTGAATATTTTTTTTGATACTCCCCAAATAAAGAATTCAAATAAGCATCCACTTCGGCAGTTAATTTCTTCCCTGGTTCCTCCCCAAACATTTCCTCAAGTGCAAAACTAACATACTCTAATTTGTTATGAGGATCTAATACAGAAGCAATGGATATCATTTTATTCATCTTTTCAGGTTCACCCTAATAGTTTTTAAACTTTTCTTTTATCTTTCCTGCCATCTTACTCAAATTAGTATCATCACTAGCTAAACAAATTTTTAAATGACTATCAAACTCACATATATCCTCAAAATGACAATTAGAAGTGACATAACGTGAACCTGAAACTTTTTCAATAAGCTCATGAAATCTTTCAAGAAACTTTATTACGTTTCTCACATTCACCCAATCATCACATAGAAATGGACCTGCAACATTCCCATCCTCACAAACATGCATACAAAGATGAGTAGAAAATCCATCATAAAAAAGATGAAGCTTGTCAAAGGCCTTCTCAAAGTTTTGCCGTTTCCAACATCAAGTAGGTGGAATTCCACCTAGTAGGAACATCCAAACACAATGTTTTACTACATTCTACCTCTTGATGTGCACAACATTCCCTAAACTTTAAGGTCCTTTGCAGAGATGATCTCACATACCTCACAGCTTGTCTAACACGTTTTACAAAAATATCAATTTCTTTCAAACCATCTTGCACAATTAGATTAAGTATGTGAGCCATGCGTCTCACATGAAGATGCTTACCACTCATTGAATTAGTTTTCTACATATCTAGTTGTTTAGATAATTCTTTGATCGTGATATCATTCGAAGAAGCATTATCAACAGTAACAGTGAATACCTTATCCAATTTCCATTCAAGCAAAAAATTACCAATAACTTTTGCTATTTCGTCACCTTATGACTAGAGATAGGGCAAAAATTTAGTATTCTTTTATGCAACACCCAATCTCTATCAATAAAATGACCCGTCAAACACATATAGTTAATTCTTTGTAACGAAGTCCATGTATCTGTGGTAAGGTAAATTTTTTATTTTACTTATCTGAAATTTTTCATTAGTTTAAGCATCTCTTCACTGTAAACTTGAAAACAATCCCTTGTAATTGTCCTACAAGAAGGAACATTAAATAGAGGTTGGGCTATGCTCATAACCTTCTTAAAGCTTTTCTTTTCAACAAACCTCAAAGGTAATTCCTCCGTAATTACCATCTCAACTAAAGCCCTCCTAACTAGTTCTTGATTAAATTTCCATAGCACCCCACCATTAATTTGCCCATCCTTTTGTAAACACAATTGTGTTTGAGTATTATCAACTTTTTGTGGTATTTTTGGACACTTCTTTAAATAAATATTCAATGATGGTGTTCCACTCAATCGTGAATCAGCCTTATAATCATGACCACAATGTTTACACTTTGCTCTATCACCTCCATTATCATCTTTAAACTTTTCAAAATGATCCCAAGCAGTTGATCTACACTGTACATGCTTTATTTTTATTTTTTTGGGCCTTGACTAGATTCAACTGAATTTGTAGGTGAAGAAGTAGGTTTGCTTTCAGATGAACCCACCTCACTTACTCTACTTTCAACTTCTGTCATCTATAGAAAATCGAAT
Source organism: Nicotiana obtusifolia (assembly GCA_002018475.1). Taxonomy (NCBI): domain Eukaryota; kingdom Viridiplantae; phylum Streptophyta; class Magnoliopsida; order Solanales; family Solanaceae; genus Nicotiana; species Nicotiana obtusifolia. Next base: position 64,120 of record MCJB01012385.1, read on the forward strand.
GAAAACAGAATTAAAAATACAAACTGGTATAGGATATAAATCTAGCATGTCGCAACTCACATAAAATCAAGTCGGCAGTTGGCACAGAGGCAAATGAACAAAAGAACAAAAGCAAAAACAGAGGCAAAAAAACAAAGGATGCAATTGTCACTTCTTTTTGGAAAATGTTAAGTTGATTACTCGAGAGAGTCCTAAAAGTAAGACAGAAACGCGCATATATACTATAAACAATAGCAGAAAAATCAAAAGTTTAAAGAAACCAGTAGGAGGAGGAGGAGCGACGAGGGAAAACTGAAAAGGAACTCAGAAGAAGGAGGTAACCACTAACCTGAGGAAGAAGGATGAGCGACGAGCGGAGGAAAAAGGTGTCACAGGCTCACAAGTCACAGCAGTCGGGACTTGGGCGTCGGCACAGTCGCACAGAGGATTCAGGATTGTTAACTCAAAAGAGTCCTAACTCCTAAAACTAAGACGCAAACGTGCATATATACTATAAACAATAGCAGAAAAATCGAAAGTTTAACGAAACCAGCAGTAGGAGCGACGAGGAAAAACTAAAAAGGAACTTAGAAGAAGGAGCCAGGAGGTAACCACTAACCTGAGGAAGAAGGATGAGCGACGAGCGGAGGAAGAAGGCGTCATAGTGGGGACTTGGGCATCGGCAGTGGCATAGTCGCACAGAGAAGAGGAGGAAGAAGTCGGGAGTCGGCACTCTCAACTCTCAACTCTCATGAACCCTAATTAGAAACAATTTCTAATTTCTAACTTCTAAGGAACTAAGGAAGGAAATTAGTATTGGGTAAAGTGGGTTTTGGTGTTTTAGATGGGTATTGGACTATTTGGTAAATTGGGCTTCAGATGGGTTATTGGGTAAATCACTAAATTGGGCTAAGAAGTAAGAAGTTGGTGGCCAGTGGTCTAGTGGCGGTTTTACGTTTTACTTTATTCAATTGGGCTAAGCATAAGAGTCCAAAAGTTGGTAAAAAATTTTTGGTTTTTTGGTTTAACTGAAAAACTAAACCGTTAAAACTTGAAAATTGAACCGAAAATCGAACTTTCAAAACTATAAATCGCAAACCGACCAAAAAATCGAAAAACTGAAACCGAATAAATCGAAATTTTCGGTTCGGCCAGTTTTGTCGATTCGATCGGAATTATGCCCACCCCTAGTCCAGTGAAGGGATCCATGGTACGAACGATCCTCTTCATTCCTTTTTTGATGGTGTGGACTCGTCCACTTTCGAAGACTATTCCGGGCTGGGTGACCTGAAAGTCCCGAGGAAGGACACATCGTCGAAAGCTGGTAGGCCGAGTTCGAGCCCAAAATTAGTTAACCAGTTCCCTGCTTCGAGCATGGACCCGGGTTGCAAGAGATCAGTTATCCTTACTATTCTCGAGGATGCCTAGGATTTATCTTCTCCCGTAGGAGTAGCCAGTTACCTCTGATGCCTGGTGATTGAGGAGGACCAGCAAAAATGAATGAGGTGGACGTGCCGTGTCTTTTTAACGAGGCGCAATAGGCGCTAAATCGAGTAAGGCGTCATTACGTCTTTTTGCATTTAACTTAGGTTTGGATATTTCTCACGACTTTCTTTGTTTTGCAGGCCTCGGTACTTCATCATGAAAGCTTTCTCCGGTACCGAGTCGAGGTCAACCAATTCGAGCTCGAGCTCAAGGAGCAGGCTCAGAAAAGGGATTCATACAAGCTCCTCAGGTAGCAACAAGACGGGGTCATTAAGGACTTTCTGGCCGAGCTGTATAGGACTCAGAAAGAAGCATTGGTCTTGAGGTGGGAGCATGCCGACTTAGTTGAAAAGGTAAAGGTCTTTGATAGAAACGAGGAACTAGTCGTAGTGGCTAACAACCAAACCTCGCAGGTCTAGCAGAAGATCGACCAGATCGACCAACTCCGAAAGGAGATGGACGAGATCCAAGTCATGGCCGATGGATGGAAGAGCAAGATGGATCTGCTCGCCTCGGAGAAGGAGACCGCCCAGGCAAAGCTGTCTTCGGTAGAGGTTCAGCTTCAGGTGGCGAAGGAGAAAGCTGATAAACGGGCTCAGCAAAATAAAGATCTCTGAACACAGCTGAGCTCGGCCGCCGTAGAATGTAAAGGCCTCGAAGTAGTGAGGTCCAAGCTGGAGACAACCTCTGCCGATACCGATGAGATGGTGGCCCAACACAAGGCCGATGTCGAAGCAGCCGAGGCCCGCCTGTAGACCAATGCCGAATATGTGAGGTGGCTGTATCGAAGGGAGACCTTCTAAGAGATCCATACCCGAGGCTTCGACCTGTTGGCTGAGATCAAGGAGGCTAAAAGCCTTAAGGCCGAGGTGAAGAAACTATTTGAGCCCGAAGGTACGGAGGGCTCTGAGGGTTCAGAAGGATCCGAAGGCCCTGATGGTTCTATTGACGAATCGGGCTGCGGTGAAGATCAGGTGTGAATGCTTTAGAATTTTTTTAGTTTTTGTGTAGTGTACATATATTTTTTTATTTTGAGGCCGTTTTTGTTGGGCCTTTGTAAAGATATTCAGGAATATATAAAATTTTCCCTTTTGGAAATTTCAAGTCTTTACTTTTTTAGCATCTTTTCATAATTTCTATTCTTGCAAATATTTCTAATGCCTTGGCGTAGAACCAAATGTAGTAATAAGTAGTTTGTTTTTCGGAGGTCCAAATAGAACCTGACCTCGATGCAATTTTTTAATTGCTCAAAGCTTTGAAAACTCGGGGTGACCGAAAGTTTTCCCAAAATGCTTAAGTGTTCTTGGACGATGCTTTTGCCGAAGGTAACCTATTGGTAGGTTTTAAATTTTTATCGAAGGCCTTACATTGTGATTACGGGCTTCGGATGTCTCCGAGCCATTTTTTAGGGAGGCCGTAGCCTTTTAGGTTTAGGCACTACCTAATAGGTTTTGTGCCTCCGGGTTTTGATAACTCGAGTTGCCCGAACTTATTTCGGACAATAGTCCCCAAGTAGGGGTAGCCCTTGGGCTCGGATAGGGGTAGCCCTTAGGATTGATAGTCCCCAGGTAGGGATAACCCTTAGGCTCGATGCTTTAAAAGGTAAAAATACGTAATAGCAAGGTGAAAACTTTCTTTCATTTCTGTGTGTAAATTACATGTTTGAAAGCGTGTAAAAGCTTGTATTATACCTAAAGTGGCCTACGCGGGTATGGTTCACTTGACCGTTTGGCCCTTTATAAATCCTAACCACCGAGCCTAGGCCATTCAAGCACGAAGTTTCCTTCTTTTCTTGCTAGGAAGCTTATCCCGAGGGTAATAGCCCCCAGCATTCGAAGTCGATCTTAAGAGGGCTCGGATACTGTTGATGCGACCATTGACTCTGATTTAAAATCAGTCTTTGGATCTAAGTTAGCATGATTCACTGTTGCCTCGTTGAAAACCTTGACGGAAAACCCATTTGGGACAAAACCGGTTCAAGGGAAAGAGAGTGCAACGCGTGCTTTCAGACCTAATAGTCACATTCTCCTCTAGTTGTTTCCTCCAAGTGTTAGTCTGATTCACCATATTATAAAAAGGTAAATAAGATCGTACCTTAGCAGTAGTACGGTTTTAAGTGCGTCACGTTCCAGTTGTTCGATAGTTGTGCACCGTTTCCTGCTTCGAGTTTGTACGAGCCTTTATTGGTAATCCCGATGACTCGATATGGTCCTTCCCAATTCGGCCCCAGCTTCCCCCCGTTCGTGTTCCGGGTGTGCAGTGTTACTTTTCTTAACACTAAATCCTCGATATTAAAGTGTCGGAAGTTGGCTCTTCGATTGTAATACCTTTCTATTCACTTTTTCTGGCGGTCAACCGGACTAAAGCGGCCTCGCGCCTTTCATATAATAGTTTCAGGCACGTGCTCATGGCCTTACCGTTTAATTCTTCGGTCGCACATCGGAACTTAAGGCTCAGTTCTCCCACTTCGACCAGTATTAATGCTTCGGCAACGTAGACCAATGAAAATGGTGTGGCCCTGGTACTAGATTTCAAGGTTATACGGTATGCCTATAAGACTTCGGGCAGAATTTCCTTCCATTTTCCTTTGGCATCAATTAACCTCTTATTTAGGTTTTGAAGTATGGTTTTATTTGTTGATTTTGCCTGTCCGTTCCCGCTAGGGTGATAGGGTGTTGACAAGATCTTTTTGACCTTATGATCTTCGAAAAATTTGATTACTTTGCTGCCGATGAACTGTTTCCCGTTATCACATACTATCTTGGCCGATATCCCGAACCGACATATTATTGTGGTCCTAAATGAAGTCAACGACTTCTTTTTCCCAAATACCCACTTAGAAAAATAATCGGCCATAAACAGTATGAATTAAGCCTTACCAGGTGCCCACGGCAGAGGACCGACAATGTCTATTCCCCACTTCATGAACGGCTAAGGTGACAAGACCGAATGTAGTAGATCTCCGGGTTGATGGATCATCGGTGCATGTCACTGACTGCCATCGCATATTCGTATAAAGTCCTTTGCATCTTTCTCCATGTCAATCCAGTAATAGCCGGCCCTGATTATCTTACGAACCAAAGATTCTGCCCCCGAATGGTTTCTGCGGGTTCCTTCGTGAACTTCCCTAAAAACATATTCGGTATCTCCCGGCCCCAAGAATATGGCGAGCGGGACATCGAACGTTCTTCTGAACAGAGTACCTTCGGACAGGCTGAACCTGGCCGCCTTCGTGCGTAGAGCTCTCGATTCTTTAGGATCTGAGGGCAACTTCCTAATTTTCAAGTAGTCTATATACTCGTTTCTCCAATCTCAAGTTAAACTTGTTGAGTTTATTTTGGCATGGTCTTCTTCCACTACTGATTTCATGAGTTGTACGACCGTTCCTAAGCTGAATTCATCGTCATCAACCGATGACCCCAAGTTAGCCAGTGCATCGGCCTCGCTATTTTGATCTCGGGGTACATGTTGTAGGGTCCATTCCTTGAATTGATGCAGCATCACCTGCAATTTGTCTAAATACATTCGCCTTCGTTCCTATTTTACTTCGAACGTCCCATTTACTTGATTTTCCACAAGGAGGGAATCGCACTTAGCTTCGACCACCTCGGCCCCTAGGCTTTTAGCCAATTCGAGACCTACAATCATGGCCTCATACTCGGTCTCATTGTTAGTATATTTCGCAGTTCTAATAGATTGCCTAACTACGTTACCCGTAGGCGGCTTCAACATGATGCCGAGTCCGGACCCCTTTGCGTTCGAGGCACCATTCATAAAGATGGTCCAGATTCTTGAGGAAGTCCCCGAGATTAACAACAATTCCTTTTCGACTTCGGGTATTAAGGTCGGCGTAAAGTCAGACATGAATTCTGCCAAAGTTTGTGATTTGATGGCAGTTCGGGGTCGATATTCGATATCGTACCAGCTAATTTCTACGGCCCATCTGGCCAACCGGCCAGAGATCTCGGGTTTGTGCATTATGTTCCTCAGTGGTAAGAATTACGACACATATGGGGTTGCATTGAAAATACGGCTTTAACTTTCCGGAGGCGCTTAGCAAAGCGAGCGCCAACTTTTCCAGGTGAGGATACCTTGTTTTGGTCTCTCCTAGAATTCTACTAACATAATAGATAGGAAACTATGTACCTTCCTCTTCTCGGACTAGAACTCCACTTACCGATACCTCGAATACCGCCAAGTACATGTACAGCTGCTCATCCGCCTTCGGAGTATGGAGCAAGGGTGGATTTGAAAGGTACCGTTTGAGTTCTTCCAAAGCTTGTTGGCATTCCGGGGTCTAAGAAAAGTTATTCTTCTTCTTCAATAATGAGAAGAACTGATGGCTCTTATCGGAAGACCTCGATATGAACCGGCCCAGGGCGGCTATGCGCTCGGTTAGCCTCTGAACGGCCTTGACACTGTCCACCATGGTGATGTCTTCTATAGCTTTGATTTTATCGGGATTGATCTCAATCCCTCGGTTGGACACTATGAATCCAAGGAACTTCCCGAATCAGACCTCGAATGCGCATTTCTTTGGGTTCAGCTTCATATTGGTTTTTTTAGTATGTCAAAGGTTTCCTGAAAATGTTTCAAATGGTTCTCTGCTCGCAGGGACTTAACTAATGTGCGGTCAATATAAACTTCCATTGACTTTCCTATTTGTTCTTTGAACATCCAGTTTACTAGATCAATTAACATATGCTTAACTGGAGATTTATTTATGAGTACATATATTACCGATGCATCATTATGTGGTTGCACGATGCCTTCAGCGTCCTCATCGTTGAAAGAGATGATCCCCTCCGGTATGTAATCTCGTGTTCGTTTTTCCCTTGTGATGGATACCTTAGTGCGGTTTAGCATTGGTCCCTAGGGGACATCGAATCCACCAATGATCATGTTAATGACGTGCTGAGGTTCCTCTTGTCCGGTCTGTTTGTTGGAATCCCTATCCCTGAAGTGATTTTCGGCTCGATCACTTAGAAATTCCCAGAGGTGCCCATTATTGAATAATCGGGCCACTTCTTCTCTTAGTTGTCAGCAGTCCTTGGTCCTGTAGCCATGAGTGCAATGATACTTACACATTAGGTGAGGATCTCTTTGGGTAGGGTCGAACTGCAATGGCCGAGGCCACTTGGTATCTTTGATGCACCCGATGGCAGATACGATGCTGGCAGCACGACATAGAAATTATATTCCGATAATCTCAGTGTCTCCCTGGCCCCGAGCAGCCTGTTCAAATCGTTTTTGTTCATGAGTTTTCGGTTTTTGTGGCCTCGATCGTTCCTTTTTCATTTCTCGCAGGGTTACACACGGATCCGCTACCCCTTCAATCTCTGCTACACGATTGATACTGATCTCTATTCGGTCTTGGTTCATGATCAACGACTCTCTTAGACCTGTCATTAGTTCTGATGGGATAAACGGACCCGGAAGGGACCCTGAGCTGATCATCCTCGACTTTGATTTTTGATTGTTACATGTTATGGACGTCGGCCTAAGTTACCGCTTGGAATTCTATCAAATTCTATTTCAATTGCTGTGTAGCCAAAGAGCTTTGAGGGTTGAGTCCTTGAGTGAATGCCTGAACGGCCCAATCCTCCGCAACCGGAGGTAGGTCCATTCTTTCTATTTGAAACCTCAACACGAATTCCTTGAGCATTTTGTTATCTCTTTGTTTTACTTTGAAAAGGTCCAATTTTCTTGTCTCGACCTTCATGGACCCGGCGTGCGCTTTTACAAAGGCATCTGCAAGCATAGCAAATGAATCAATAGAATTAGGGGGTAAGTTGTGATACCATATCATTGCTCCTTTCGACAGGGTTTCTCCTAACTTTTTCAGCTAAAATGACTCGATTTTGTCATCTTCTAAGTAGTTTCCCTTGATGGCACACGTGTAAGAGGTCACGTGTTCATTCGGATTCATGGTTCTATTATACTTCGGAATCTCGGGCATACGGAACTTCTTCGGGATTGGCTTTGGTGCCGCGCTCGGTGGAAAAGGCTTTTGGACAAATTTCTTGGAGTCTAGGACTTTCAGTATCGGGGGCTTTCCTGGGATTTGATCAACTCCGGAGTTATAGGTCTTCACTTTTTTGTCGTTGGCCTCAATTTTGTTCTTCCCCGATTCCACCCGCTTTGTCAGTTCCTCAAGCATTTTCATTATTTCAGGGTTGGTCCCGGGCTCAACTTCACCCAGCCTTTCCGTGACTTGTTCATTTATTTGGGTGTTTTCCCGCATGGTTTGGGCTCAACTCTACTGAGGGCGCGGCTTTGGTTCTGCAGCTGGGCTATCACCGCCTGTTGAGCTTGTAATATTTTGAAGATCACCCACAGATTGATCTCGTCACCTTCACCGTCGTGCATACCTCAAACTGTTAATCGCGCTCCTCCGTGAACTCTGTTCTCGAGGTCGGTCGGCAGGTCCAATGGACAAGGGTCCAGTGTATTTTTGCAATAGGCGAGGGTCATGGACCCCTACAAACAAGAACCTCTTTGGGATTTTGACCATCACTTTGTCTCCCACTTGGTATTCAACAAAGAGACGATTTTGATCAGCATGCCTCTTCATCCTTTTGGGATTTGACCGCACTATCTCCAAATAACGCTTCCATTCTTTTGAGAAGCTAGCAGCTCGAGGAGATTTTGATATGTTTGGTGCATTCACGGTATGTGGGAGTAGCAGTTGCTGTTGGATAACAATTTCAAAAGCGTTTTTGTTTGTACTAAGGCTCTTTTGTGAATTGAAACATAGTTGAGCACCATCCAGAAGCTTCACCCAGTTCTTCTGCGATCCGGTTATAAAGTGGTGGAGATATTCCTCCAGCATGCCATTTAACCGCTCCGTCTGGCCATCAGATTGTGGATAAAAACTTGAGCTGTGACTCAATTTTAACCCGAGGCACTTAAAGAGTTTGGTCCAAAAATTGCTATTGAAGCGTGAGTCGCGATCACTAACAATGTCTTTAGGCAGGCCCCAATATTTGACGACATGAAAGAAGAAGAGTCGAGCTGTATCGTCGATTGATATATATTCTGGGGCTGCTATAAATGTTAGCATACTTGGAAAATCGATCCATCACAATTAAGATAGTTGTGAGATCTCCGACCTGGGCAACCCGGTGATGAAATCCAGAGAAAAGCTTTCCCAAGGTCTCTTTGGTACAAGTAGTGGTTCCAAGAGTCATGCTTGTGTCAAGCAGTCCAACTTGTCCTTTTGGCATACTAGACAAGTCTTCACATACTGAGCGACGTCATCAGCCATTTGAGGCCAATAATTTGCACAGAGAAGTATAGCTATGGTGCGTTCTTCATCAGGATGGCCGGCCCACAAAGTATCATGGCATTCCGTTAGAAAAGTCCTTCGCAGATCTCCTCCTTTAGGAACATAAAGTCGGTTCCTTTCACTTTCAAAAACCCATCTTCCATGTAGAACTGGCGAGCCTTGCCCTGTCCTACCAGATCAACCAAATACTATGCAGTAGGATCCTTGATGAGTAGATCCTATATCAGGTCTTTTATGGTGGTGGCTACTTCGCTCCCCCTTAGGGTGGCGAGTAGGCGCTCCGATGCTAAGTAAGCCCTCTGACTGATTCAGCAACCAGGTTAGTCTTCCCACTTCGGTACTCTAGGTTGAAGTGAACATCTGCTAAGAGTTCCTGCCACCGGGCTTGGCAGCCATTCAACTTTGGTTGGGTCATGAAATGGCTAACCTGCTGTGTTGTCTGCCTTAACCACGAATGGGGTTCCCTGCAGCTAGTGCTCCTCCAAAGGCTTAAGCAATGGACGACGGCCAATAATTCTTTTTCGTGGGCGGCGTAGCGCCGCTCGACATCCTTCAGCTTCCGGCTCTCATACGCTACCGGATGCCCTTCTTGTTGCAAGACCCTGCCAAGGGCATAGTCGGAGGCAACCGATTATACCTCGAATGGCTTGGCCAAATTAGGGAGGGCCAAGACGGGGCTACTAGACATAGCCGATTTTAATGCGTTGAAGGCCTCCGCTCGCCTGGGTCCCTAATCCCAAGGTGTGACCTTCTTTAAGAGTTCTGTTAATGGTACTGCAATGAGGGAGTAATTTTTCACAAATCACCGATAGAAGTTGCATAGGCCAAGGAACGCCCTCAAGGCGTGAATATCCTTAGGTGGCGAACAATATGTGATAGCCTGAATCTTCTGTTGGTCCATCTTGATCCGCCCTTCCTCGATGACATGTCCGAGGAAGTCAATCTGTTTTTTTAGCAAAGGTGCACTTGGATAGCTTGGCATATAATTCGTGATCCCAGCCTAGGACCTTCCGGAAGTGCTCCATGTGTTCTTCCAGCTATATATACCACAATGTCATCCAAGTAGACCACCACAAATTTGTCAATGTACTTTCGAAAGTCTCGGTTCATCAGGGTGCAAAATGTGGCTGGAGCATCAGTCAAGCCGAATGGCATAACAGGAAGTCGTACGACCCATATCGAGTCACACAGGCCGTCTTGTGTTCATCACCCTCCGCAATCCGAACTTGCCAATAACCTGTCTTCGGGTCTATTTTAGTGAACACCGTCGCACCACCCAGCCTATCGAACAAGTATGCCATTAGCGGAATAGGGTACTTATTCTTCACAGTGATTTTATTTAAATCCTGATAATCCATACAGAGTCGTAGGCTTCCATCATGTTTCTTTTGGAATAGCATAGGGGACCAGTACGGGGATTTGGAGAGCACAATGATCCCTGTGTCTAGCATTTCCGTCAATTGTCTCCGAAGCTCGATGAGTTCGGGTTGTGACATTTTGTAAGGCACCTGGGCGGGTGGCTTCGCACCCGATACCAACTCAATTTAATAGTCCACGGTGCGCCTAGGCAGGAGTCGCTTTGGCATGTCCTATGGCATGAGGTCTTCAAACTCCAGTAGTAGCTCCTTCACGAGTGCAGGAATGGGACCCGAGGATCTTCTATATCTTCAATATAGAGGGTAACCAGGAACGTAGGTTCATGTCTTTTGACCCCCTTCTTTAACTGCAAGGCCGAGATGTTCTCAGCAACCATCTTTATGGGCATGCACGGGATAATGCAGGGCTTGGCCCGTTTGCTCCCATCATCAGTAGCATGTCGGCATATGGTACGGGCATGGTATTGGTTTATCTCAGGAATTCTAACCCAACTATCAACTTGAAGTCATCTATGATCACCACATGCAGGTTGAATTTTTCTTCATGACGGCCAAGCGTCACTGGTACTTCATTGGCGAATCCACCCACTGGATGAGGCGGTGAGTTGATAGATTTGACACGACCTCTGCCATTTCCTATAACTAGACCTAGGCGTTCCACCTGAGTCGAGGCTAAGAAATTGTAGATAGCACCCATGTCTACCATCGCCCGAATGGGCTTGCCATTCACCTTCATTTCGATGAACATTAAGGTCCTCTCTTGTTTAAGAGGAGTCTTCTCATCCGCCTTCTTTTTCCCTATTTGGGTGATTGGCAATAGGTCCTTCTTCTTACGGATACCAGCACTGGTTCCCGCTAAGGCTTCAGAAAAAGAGCCAATAATTTCATTCAAGGCACCTACGTGTTTGGTCTGGTCAGCATCATCTGCGTCGTTATTTGTTCCATCATTAAAATCTTGATGGGCGTTCATCCGTGCATGTGGGCATTAATTATTCTAATGTGTCACGCCGCAATGATGGCATCCTTAAGGGGTTTTCCTCTCCCGATCGTTGTTGTTAGCTGCAACACTAGTACTGCCTGATGAGGGAGCCTTGATTTGGTTGCACTCCGATCTCCTCCACTAATGCTAGGGCCACCAGCGCTAGGCTGGCCCCCTTTGTATTCCCCTCGGACAGGCTGATGAGGCCTATCCTTTCGAGATTCCACTTGATAGTCCCCAAGGCACTCCGCTGCTTGGATTGCCTTGGGTAAAGTGTCTACCCTTTGTCTTTATAGCTCCATACGGGCATAAGATTTCAACCCTTCTAGGAATGTGAAGAGTTTGTCTTTGTCCCCCATGTCTCATATGTTCAGCATGAGCACGGAGAATTCTCGTACGTAATCCTGCACTGATTTGGTCTGGCGAAGCTCTTGTAGCTTTCTCCTTGCATTGTACTCAACATTTTTGGGGAAGAACTGTAGGCGTATGGCTGCCTTCGGTTCTACCCATGCCTCGAGATTATCTTCACCGGCCCTGATGGCTTCGTACTTCACCCGCCACTAGAGTTTAGCATCACCCTGAAGATACATGGCAGCAGCTGCTACCTTCTTCGCTTCTTCTAGGTCCCCAATGGCATTGAAGTACTGTTCAATGTCGAAGATGAAGTTTCCACTTCTTTGGCATACCTAGCTCCACTGTATGGCTTTGGCTCATAAATTTTTAGATTTTGTGCCATGGGGCGAGGTTCACAGCACCCCCGATTTGATTTTCGCTTCCTCGAAGCACGCCTTGTAGCGCAACATTGACAATATTGAGCTGGCTTGTCAAGTTGTCTATAGTTTGCGGCATGGCAATCACCCTGTCTACCTCTTGTGCCCTGTAGGTTAAATCCTCGTCATGCTCCTATTGGAGGCCCTCGAATTTACTTAAACTTTTGGCTGCCTCTGTGGCTACCATTTGCCGGTCTCCCTTAGAGTCGCGACTGATGTTCGCATGTCACCTTTGGCCTATCGCATCCTGCGGTCCAAGTCCTCCAACCTTTTCACTAGGTTGGTTCTTAGTTCAGGCACCGTATCAACAATGGGTCGTAATATGTAAACCATCTCTTCGAGGGCCGCAATGCAGTCCCCATGGTTCACCATGGTCAGAAATGGCGGTAATGGCAATGTGTTCCCTCGTCCGATGTCGAGACTAGGCTCTGACACCAACTGTTATGCAGCGCCTTCTGAGATTCCTTAGAAGGGCGATGTAAGGCTAAGCAACCGATGTCCATGTAGTTACTATCCGCCAACTAAGGTCCCCTCCGTATGCTAGACTAGATTGCCAGTGTCGTACGGGAAAACGAATGTCAAGAGCAATTGAGAGAACATAAAAGAGAATTGAGAATGAAAGAAAGCTTGATTGCATTAATGAAAGCTATTACAGAAAAACAACACGGTGTCGAGGGGGGAGAGACACCAGTATAGAGAATTGCTTGCTTGCTAGAAAGTTTGATTACTTGATCCCCCCTAATAATGCTTAAAAAAATAAATCTAAGTTACAGGACTTGATCTAACTAAGCTAGAGGAAGATAATGGAATTACATGAAATAAAACTACTCTATATTTACAATGAAAAGGACTTAGTTTTGTACAAGGTTGAAATAGGTCTGTTACCAGCAACCTTATCTTTGGCATCACGGTCTACGCGCGGTGCTGTTGGCATCTGCTTGCGGCTAGGTGGTGGTGAGGACTATCAGTGGGGCTACAGAGGCACATGCATGCTTGTCACTTAGCGCAGCCAAGACCACGTGGTCGTCCATGGCACTAGGCATTGGGAGGCTTGCTAGGACGCCTGGGGCGCGCCCAAGAGGTCATGGGGCATTGCTGGAAAGCCGCCCATGACATTATCCCCCGCTTAAGTTGGCGACGTCCTCAGCGCCTTACTTGCAAGATAATCATCAATTAGGCTCTTCTAGGCTTTGAGGTTCGTTCTCCTCTCCCATGTATTCTCCTCTGCATCACAATCCTGCCATTTCACCAAGAATTCTTGGTAATCTTTCCTTGAGGCGTGAATCACTTTATCATCAAGGATAGCTTCAACACGCCTTTTCCCGGTTGAATTGGGGCCTCCAATACTGGTATTTTGAGTTAGCTCCGTGAAGGGTCCTCCATGTCTTTCCGAAAAGGTTTAAGAAGACTGACATGGAAGACGGGATAGATTTTCCACCAAGCTGGGGTATCCACCCAGTATGCAACTTTCCCAATGCGCCTTTCAATGGACAAGGGTCCAATATATTTTTGCAATAGGCAAAGGTCATGGACCCCTGAAAATAAGTACCGCTTTGGAATTTGGACCATCACTTTGTCTCCTACTAGGTATTCAATAAAGCAATGATTTTGATCAGCATGCCTCTTCATCCTTTTGGGCTTTAACCGCACTATTTCCAAATTTCGCTTCCATTCTTTTGAGAAGCTAGAAGCTCGAGGAGATTTTGACATGTTTGGTGTATTCACAGTATGTGGGAGTAGCGATTGCTGTCCGGTAACAATTTCAAAAGAGCTTTTGTTTGTACTAGAGCTCTGTTGTGAATTGAAACATAGTTGAGCACTATCTAGAAGCTTCACCCAGTTCTTTCGCGATCCGGTTATAAAGTGCCGGAGATATTCCTCCAGCATGCCATTGAATTGCTCTGTCTGGCCATCAAATTGCGGATGAAAACTTGAGCTGTGACTCAATTTTGACCCGAGGCACTTAAAGAGTTAGGTCCAAAAATTGCTAGTAAAGCGTGAGTCGCGATCACTAACAATGTCTTTAGGTAGGTCCCAATATTTGACGACATGAGAGAAGAAGAGTCGAGCTGTATCTTTTGCTGATACATATTGTGGGGCTACTATAAATGTAGCATACTTGGAAAACTAATCCATCACAACCAAGATAGTTGTGAGATCTCCGACCTGGGCAACCCGGTGATGAAATCCAGAGAAACGCTTTCCCAAGGTCTCTTTGGGACAGGTAGAGTCCCGCTTGTGTCAAGCGGTCCAACTTGTCCTTCTGGCATACTAGACAAGTATTCACATACTGAGCGATGTCATCAGCCATTTGAGGCCAATAATATGCACGGTGAAGTATTTCCATGGTGCGTTCTTCACCGGAATGGCCGGCCCACAAAGTATCATGGCATTCTGTCAAAAGAGTCCTTCGCAGATCCCCTCATTTAGGAACATAAAGTCGGTTCCCTTTCACTTTCAGGAACCCATCTTCCATGTAGAACTGGCGAGTCTTGCCCTGTTCTACCAGATCAACCAAATATTATGCAGCAGGATCCTTGATGAGTAGATCCTGTATCTGGTCTTTTATGGTGGTGGCTACTTCGCTCCCCCTTAGGGTGCGAGTAGGCACACCGATGCTAAGTCAGCCCTCCAACTGAGCACATCAGCAACCTGGTTAGCCTTCCCACTTCGGTACTCTAGGTTGAAGTGAAAATCTGCTAAGAGTTCCTGCCACCGGGCCTGGCGGCCATTCAACTTTGGTTGGTCATGAAATGGCTAACCACTGTGTTGTCTGCCTTGACCATGAATGGGGTTCCCAGCAGATAGTGCCTCCCAAGGCGTAAGCAATGGACGACAGCCAATAATTCTTTTTCGTGGGCGGCGTAGCGCCGCTCTGCATCCTTCAGCTTCCGGCTCTCGTACGCTACCAGATGCCCTTCATGTTGCAAGACCCCGCCAAGGGCATAGTCGGAGGCATCCGATTATACCTTGAATAGCTTGGCCAAATCAGGGAGGGCCAAGACGGGGCAACTGGACATAGCCGATTTCAATGCGTTGAAGGCCTCCGCTCGCCTGGGTCCCCAATCCCAATGCGTGACCTTCGCTAAGAGTTCTTTCAATGGCACTGCGATGAGGGAGTAATTTTTCACAAATCGCCGGTAGAAGTTGCACAGGCCAAGGAACGCCCTCAAGGCGTGAATATCCATAGGCGGTGATCAATCTGTGATAGCTTGAATCTTCTGCTGGTCCATCTTCATCTCTCCTTCCTCGATGACATGTCCGAGGAAGTCAATCTGTTTATAACAAAGGAGCACTTAGATAGCTTTGCATATAATTCGTGATCCCGGCCTAGGAACTTCCACAAGTGCTCCAGGTGTTCTTTCAGTGTTTGACAATATACCACAACGTCATCCAAGCAAACTACCACGAATTCGTCAATGTACTCTCGGAAGACTCGATTCATCAGGATGCAAAATATGGATGGAGCGTCAGCCAAGCCGAATGGCATAACCAGGAAGTCGTACGACCCATATCTGGTCACACAGGTCGTTTTCTATTCATCACCCCCCGCAATCCGAACTTTCCAATAACCTGTCTTCAGGTCTATTTTGGTGAACACTGTCACACCACCCAACCTATCGAACAAGTCTGTCATTGGCGGAATAGGGTACTTGTTCTTCAGAGTAATTTTGTTTAGAGCCTGATAATCCGCACATAGTTGTAGGCTGCCATCATGTTTCTTTTAGAATAGCACCGGGGACCCGTACGAGGATTTGGAGGGCACGATGATCCATGTGTCTAGCATTTCCGTCAATTGTCTCCGAAGCTCGGTGAATTCAGGTTGTGACATTTTGTAAGGCGCCCGGGCGGGTGGCTTCGCACCCGACACCAACTCAATTTCATAGTCCACAGTGCACCTAGGCAGGAGTCGCTTTGGCATGTCCAATGGAATGACGTCTTCAAAATCCAATAGCAGCTTCTTCACGGGTGTGGGAATGGGACCCGAGGAGCGTTCTAGGTATCCAGGAACGTAGGTTCATGTCTTTTGACCCCCTTCTTCAACTGCAAGGCCGAGATGTTCTCAGCAGCCATCTTTATCGGCATGCACGGGATAATGCAGGGCTTGGCCCGTTTGCTCCCATCATCAATAGCATGTCGGCATAAGGTACGGGATGTTGTTGGTTTGTTTCAGGAATTCCAACCCAACTATCAACTCGAAGTCATCTATGATCACCACGTGCAAGTTGAATTTTCCTTCATAAGGGCCAAGCTTCACTGGTACTTCTTTGGTTATTCCACCCACTGGCTGAGGAAGTCAGTTGATAGCCTTGACACGACCTCCGCCCTTTCCTAACTAGACCAAGGCGCTCCACCTGATTCGAGGCTAAGTAGTTGTGGATAGCACCCGTATCTACCATTGCCCTAATAGGTTTGCCATTCACCTTCATTTCGACGAACATTAAGGTCCTCTTTTGTTTAAGAGGAGTCTTCTCATCCTCCTTCTATTTCCCTTTTTTGGTGATTGGGTATGGGTCCTTCTTCTTACGGATACCAGCACTGGTTCCCGCTAAGGCTTCAGAAAAAGAGCCAACAATTGCATTCAAGACACCTACGTGTTCGGTCTAGTCAGCATCATCTGCATCATCATTTATCCCATCATCAAAAGCTTGATGGGCATTCATCTGTGCATATGGGCATTCATTATTCTAATGTGGCCTGCTGTAATAACGGCATCCTTAAGGGAGTTTCCTCCCCCGATCGTTGTTGTTAGATGCAACACTAGTACTGCCTGAGGAGGGAGCCTTAGATTTGGTTGCACTCCGATCTCCTCCACTTCTTCTAGGGCCACCAGTGCTAGGCTGGCCCCCTTTGTATTCCCCTCAGACAGGTTGTTGAGGCCTATCCTTCCGAGCTTCCACTTGATAGTCCTCAAGGCACTCCACTGCTTGGATTGCCTTGGATAAAGTGTCTACCCTTTGTCTTTACAGTTCCATACGGGCATAAGGTTTCAACCTTTCCAGGAATGTGAAGAGTTTGTCTTTGTCTGCCATTTCTCGTATGTTCAGCATGAGTGCGGAGAATTCTCGTACGTAATCCCACACTGATTTGGTCTGGCGGAGCTCCCGTAGCTTTCTCCTTGCATTGAACTCAACATTTTTGGGGAAGAAATGTAGGCGTATGGCTGCCTTCAGTTCTGCCAATGTCTCGAGAATATCTTCACTGGCCCTGATGGCTTCATACTTCACCCGCCACTAGAGTTTAGCATCACCCTGAAGATACATGGCAGTAGTTGCTACCTTCTTCGCTTCTTCTAGGTCCCCAATAGCATCGATTTCCTGTTCAATGTCGAAGATGAAGTTTTCCACTTCTTTGGCATTCCAAGCTCCACTGTATTGCTTTGGCTCAGGAATATTCAATTGTTGTGCCACAGGGGCGAGGTTCACAGCACTCCCAATTTGATTTCTACTTCCTCGAAGCACACCTTGTAGCGCAGCATTGACAACATTGAGCTGGCTTGTCAAGTTATCTATAGTTCGCTGCATGGCAGTCACCCGGTCTGCCTCTTATGCGTTGTAGGTTAAATCCTCGTCATGCTCCTGTTGGAGGCCCTCGAATTTACCAAAACTTTCGGCTGCCTCTGTGGCTACTGTTTGCCGGTCTCCCTCAGAGTCGCAACTGATGTTCGCAATGTCACCTTCGGCCTACCACATCCTACGGTCCAGGTCGTCCAACCTTTTCACTAGGTTGGTTCTTAGTTCAGGCACCGTATCCACGATTGGTCGTAATATGTCAACCATCTCTTCGAGGGCCGCAATGCGGTCCCCATGGTTCACCATGGTCAGAAATGGCGGTAATGGCAATGTGTTCCCTCATCCGATATCGAGACTAGGCTCTGATACCAACTATTATGCAGCGTCTTCTAAGATTCCTTGGAAGGGCGATATAAGACTAAGCAACCGATGTCCGTGTAGTTACTATCCGCCAACTGAGGTCCCCTCCGTACGCTAGACTAGATTGTCAGTGTCGTATGGGAAAACAAATGTCAAGAGCAATTGAGAGAACAAAAAAGAGAATTGAGAATGAAAGAAAGCTTGATTGCACTAATGAAAGTTATTACAGAAAAGCAACACGGTGTCGAGGGGGGAGAGACACCAGTACAGAGACTTGTTTGCTTGCTAGAAAGTTTGATTGCTTGATCCCCCCAAATAATGCTTAAAAAACATAAACCCAAGTTACGGGATTTGATCTAACTAAGCTAGAGGAACATAATGGAAGTAAATGAAATAAAAACTATATATTTACAATGAAAAGGACTTAGTTCTCTACAAGGTAGAAACATGTCTGTTATCAGCAACTTTGTCTTTGGCATCACGGTCTGCGCGCGCGGCGCTGTTGGCATCTACCTGCGGCTGGGCTCTGGCGATGGCTATCGATGGGGCGACAGAGGCATATATGTGCTTGTCACTTGGCGCAGCCAAGACCACGGGGCCGTCCATGGCGCTAGGCGTTGGGAGGCTTGCTAGAACGCCATGGGGCGCGTCTAAGGGGTCATGGGGCATGGCTGGAAAGCCAACCATGACATTCTCCCCCACCTGAGTTGGCGACATCCTCGGCGCTTTACTTGCAAGATAATCATCAATTAGGCTCTTGTAGGCTTTGAGGTTTGTTCTTCTCTCCCGTGTATTCTCCTCTGTATCACAACCTTGTCATTTCACCAAGAATTCTTGGTGATCTTTCCTTGAGGCGTAAATCACTCTATCATCAAGAATAGCTTTAACACGCCTTTTCCCAGTTGAATTGGGGCCTCGAATACTGGGTATTGTGAGTTGGCTCCGTGAAGGGTCCTCCATATCTTCCCGAAAAGATTTCAGAAGACTGACATGGAAGACGGGATGGATTTTTCACCAAGCTGGAGTATCCACCTGATATGCAACTTTCCTAATGCGTCTTTCAATGGGCAAGGATCCAATGTATTTTTGCAATAGGCGAGGTTCATGGACCCCTGCAACATGAACAATAATTGCAACCTTAGCAGCAAAGATAACAGCAAATCAAACAAATCAACTACCAGCATCAAAGTCAGCAGCAAAGCACACCCTCATCCATCAAAAACAACTCATAGCAGGCCACATTCCAGTACAGATACAACATCAGACATCAGCAATCACACTGCCTTCAGAAGCAAGAACTCATACACCAGCAGACAACAAGTAAAAATCAGCAGAAGAAGCAACAACAACACAACCTCTGCCCAATTTCCAGCAGTGCTCACACACCAGAAGCAACAAATAGCAGCAACACAGCACACAGTAGCATCAACAGAGAATCAGCAGCAAAAATATCAGCACAGTACAGCAACAACAACAACAACACATTCCACCACCAGCACCAGAATAACCAGGAACAAAGTCAGCATCTACTCAAAGGAAGCACAGCACACAAAATTAGCAGAAACAACAGCAATCAAAGAGGTCATAGCAGTCTTCATAAGAGGCAGTACACTTTCAACCAAACTTTAGCACACAGCAGAGTATATCACTGCCAAGGTAAATGGTTCATCTTTGCAGTGCACCTTCAACTGGACCAGAGCAAAAGGAATCAAAGGACACATGCCTCACTGCTTGGTCAATATCAATCTCTTGTCAAAAGTTTTTGCAACAGATCAAGCATGCTACTTCCCACTCAATTAATAGAAGGAGGAATACTTGTAATTAGTATAACTGACCTAGACATACTTCACATCGTTTTTGTATATATGACTATCTATCACTATTATAAGATAGATAGCCATTACCTCACCTTAGGTCTGACCCATTTAGACATATTTGATCATCAAGTGAGTGGGATCAAACACACACAACAGTTAACCTCCTATTACTCCTTAGATACCTTGACAAAGACAAGGTACATGTACTTTTTTGGGGAGGTAAGGTTCATGTCCCCCTCCATTTCTTGTACATTTTGTTTTAAGAAATAATAATCATATTTAGCTCTAAAAAAAAAATGGACCCCTGCAAACAAGTACCGCTTTGGAATTTTGACCATCACTTTGTCTCCTGCTTGGTATTCAACAAAGCGAAGATTTTAATCAGCATTGCCTCTTCATCTTTTTGGGCGTTGACAAGATAGCTCCGCATTATCTCCAAATTTCGCTTCCATTCTTTTGAGAAGCTAACAGCTCGAGGAGATTTTGACATGTTTGGTGCATTCAGGGTATGTGGGAATAGCGGTTGTTGTCCGATAATTATTAACCGTGTCACTCTGTGTGATCATGGTGGTGTAAAACAATAGAGCATGTATATATACTCTCTGAGATTATCCGCTACAAAGTCCTACTTTATTGGTCATGAGCAGAACAGTAATGATGCTAAGGATATAGAGCTACAAATTCGAAATTAGAAATAGCTCAACCATTTACAGAGTTATTCACTCCTCTTTCTCCACAAACGGAAATTAAAGAAAGAAGAAAACCCTGAGATTTACAGAGTTATTCACTCCTCTTTCTACACAAACGGAAATTAAAGAAAGAAGAAAACCCTGAGAACTAATTAAGCCAATGGTGTATTTGCCTACAATATGCACTCGTGACTGGATTTCTTTTCTTCCTTAATTAGAGCAGAAAAACAAATATACTTAATTAAGTAGTTTACTATTGTAAAGTTGCCTATTGAAAAATAACAAAGAAATTTGTTGAATTCTTGCTATCAATGATTTGTTGATAATATTTTAACTAATATATTCGTTTTGTAAGACAAACGTTAGCACGTTATTGGATCTTTTCGGATTACTATGTGCCTAGAACTTTGTTAACTATAGCATATATAATACAGACTTGAGTATGAAACGAAGTTGCAGGATCAACTTTTATTTATGACAGATCAGCTGTCCAGAAGCTGAATGTTAATGTGGGGCAGAAATGATTAAGGGTTATTTAATTTTATATCCCGTTTCACCATTTTATTTGAGTGAACGATTACGTTACTCTATTAATCTTATGTATAGAATACAAATCCATTCCTATCACCCTTGTAGGGCATGAAAAGCTGAAATTGGTTAAACAGAATGAAACTTGACTCTCAAGTTGGCTAAACGTTATGGCTAGTTTTGATATTCCAACAATTGATGTTTCTTCATTAATGTTGAGAGAGGAAGATGAAGATGGGAAAAGGAAGGCTATGGAGCAAATAGAGGAAGCCTGTGTTAACTGTGGCTTCTTCCAGATTGAGAATCATGGAATTCCTTTGGAGTTGCTGAGCAGAACAATGGATCTGTACAAGATCTTCTTTGCTTCTTCAGATGAAGATAAACTCTTGGTCTCTCCCAAACCTGGAGGCTGGTTATTTGAAAAGTCCACAACATTCGGACGAGAAGAATGAACACTTATTGATTCTTAATGCATCCTCTGGCGTCAATGTCCACCCCAAAAATCCACCTCAATTCAAGTACGTCTTTATATTCTCTTCCTCATTCCTCCAACTTATACACGAAAATAATTTTGGATAAAAATCGTGTATTCGGATTTGTTTCAGATCTTTTCCGAATTCCGAACATATTTTGAATTGATTTTTGAATCCAAATTTGATGCTAATGGAACGCTATTGCTTTTTAATTTTATAAGAACTAAACAAATAGATACCTGTATCAGAAGGGATTCGGTACAGTATTGGAAATTCCGCAACCACTGTTACTAAATTAGTCAAAATTGAATCAAGGGAGAACCCAGCCCGAGCAAAGAGTAACTCTGTTATGGTGCTTCCAGAAGAACAAAGCATCTTTGTTTAATTTGTAAAGAGAATCCTTGCTTTTTTGCATTGGACCAATAAGATGAATTTAAATGAAGCTAATATGGACATTGAGGATTCATATGGTCGATCTAATTTACTTGGATTTGAGGCAAAATTGTTATTATTGTCACAGCCTTAACTTCATTTGTGGAATACTTTTGAATTTTGATATTCTTAGACAAGTTTTAGAGGAGATGATTTCGCACTTCACCAAATTAGGAATGCTGTTGGAGAGCATCATAAGTGAGTGTTTGGGCCTCCCTCCTAGCACCCTCGCAAAATTCAACAATGATCGGTCATGGGACTTCTTGATTGGTCTCCACTATTTCGCAGCAACAGAAGCTGAAGACAATGGAAAATCTGCACATGAAGATGGCAACTGCATTACTTTTGTTTACCAGGACGAAGTCGGAGGCCTTCAAGTGCACAAAGATGGGCAGTGGATCCCAATAGCACCTTCCAAAGACAAACTAGTTGTTAACATAAGTGATGTGATTCAGGTAAACCTCAGCTGGTTTCAAATTTAATTACCTCCGTTGCAAAACTAAAAGAATAAGTTGTTTGATATTTGATTTCTTTTTGTGTTATGTATGGGAAAAGGTGTTGAGCAACAATAAATTCAAGAGTGCAACTCATAGAGTGGTGAGAGCGAGAGGAAAAAGCCGCTACTCGTGTGCATTCTTCTGTAACTTGCAAGGAGACAAGTGGCTTGAGCCATTACCACAGTTCACAAAGGAAATAGGAGAGTCGCCCAAGTACAAAGGATTTTTCTA
Organism: Nicotiana obtusifolia; assembly: GCA_002018475.1. Lineage (NCBI taxonomy): Eukaryota > Viridiplantae > Streptophyta > Magnoliopsida > Solanales > Solanaceae > Nicotiana > Nicotiana obtusifolia. Next base: position 86,537 of record MCJB01012385.1, read on the forward strand.
CAAAGAATATGTGCAGCTGAGAGCAAGAAAATGGACTCATCCACCAACTAGACCTGAAGATCTCATCCATATAACCCACTACGAAATTTCTAATTAGAGAACTCTACATGTGATCAAAGATTTTCCTCTACATAGGAAGAAACGTAGGAATAATATGTATGACTTCACTCCAACTATGCAGACAATTCATTTGAGTGTCAGTTCTTCAATCAGCTATTCCATTTCACTTGTTTTCTGAACCTCTTCTTCTATAGATAGAACACTATCATACGAGTGTTATTACAGTAATTCTGATTTTTAAGTTACATGGCAGAGATGTGCTCTTTTAACTAATTGAACGCGATTGCATAAAAAAATTGGGGGGCAGGAATGAGGCATTTGCGTGGTTCATGTTTTAAATTCGATTACATCAGACAAGCTTGTAAAGGTATGTGTTATGACTACTATATACTTGATGCTCATTATCCTTATACTGATTCTCATAATTGGAGCGTGTTACTGGCTTGTAGTGAAGAATTTTTTATTAAATTCATAAAGTGGGTTAATTTCATAGATAGTCAGTTTTATTGCATTCAAATTCATAAAATTAGTGTTAATAGAAAAGTAACTCAATTATGCCGATATATGTAGCAGATTTAGCATTTTCGGCCTTTTTATTTTATTATGATATATATCATAATTAATTAATCAGAGAGTTAGATGAATTTTTGTGAAATTAATTCTTTCTGAAGACTTGCCAACTGTTAAAAGGCATGATCTACACTATGGGTCTCCCTGCTAACTTGTCTAAATATTAAAACAGCTTATTTGATTGTCTCAACAATTTTTCAGATTCAATGCTTTTCTTTTTACCTCTTCCAGCTCTCTCTTATGAAAGAGTACATAGCACTGCTATTCTTTCGTTGGCTTACTCACCCTCTCGCTACAGCTATGTCAATTCTTTCGTCCCTTTTTCTTCAAAGCATTTTGAGATCCTTTAATCTGTCCATATTTAAAATTTTAAATACAAAAACATGGTAAGCACTGTTAATTTAAAAGGCTCAATTTGTAGCTGTGTGTCTAGCCACTGTTTGTTGTTACTTATAATATAAAATATTCAAACTGTAGATACTGCAATCTTGTTTCTTATTTTTTTCAAATAACGTCAAATACTGCTTCAAATAGTTTACTCTATTTTTGGATACCAATGCACGTCTCTTCTCCCTCAATTAAAGCCAGATGGAATCTAGTGTATTGAGAGCAAATCTTTAAAATGCTAAAAAATTAGTCAAACAAATGACGAAGAGTACTAGATGAGATCTAACGTCGCAAATTATATTAGTTATAGGAGGTGAAATCACGTGAAGTTGCCAAATTGAAGACTCCATGTGAGGTGTTTAATTATGTCCCTCTCTATGGTTCTGCAAAGGGAGTAAAATTATTTAATTTAATTAATCAGTAACCACACTAATCCCTTTTTTTTTAAAATATGTCATCAGAGCGCCAAGCTAATCATCAACCAACAACCCACATATATAGACGTACACTTAAAACCAATTTATTGATATTTTCATATAGTTATAATGTAATCTTGAAATAAGCTTCTTCTAGTACTGCTATACATCTTTCAAAACAAATACTTTCAGTTTGTATATGCACGAGTTTTGCAAGTCCACATGGCTAATTCAGTGATACCAATTGTTGATCTCTCCCCTTTCTTTAGACAAGGAGATGAAGATGGGAAGAGAAAGGTGAGAGAAGTGATCGACGAAGCGAGTTCTCTGTATGGTTTCTTCCAAATTGTCAATCATGGGGTGCCCTTGGACCTAATGAGCCGTGCCCTGAAACTATCAAAAACATTCTTTGAGTCTTCAGTTGAAGAGAAAATGAACTGTTCTCCATTGCCAGGGTCACCTTTTCCTGCTGGCTATAATATAAAACCAAATCCATGTTATGAGTTTGCAGAGTTCTTGGTTATGCTTCAGCCTGGATCCAACTTCAATGTTTTTCCTGCTAATCATCCACATCTCCGGTAAGTTATATGTCAATATTAGGACTTAACTTATATGCATAAGAATCATCTTACTATTGTTTATCAACAAATATCTAAGGATGAGGTTAGTTTTATTCTACCTTTGTATTAAAAAATTGTTAAAACTCCATATAGTGCTTCTTTAAAGTTTCGGTCCTCTTCCCCGTTACTTAGAAAAAGTGAATCACCGGTTCAGATACAAGATACTATCATTATCGCCTGAGCAATTAGACATCCAACCCGTAATGGGCATAGATTACACGATCAATATACCTTTATAACCAGGTTACCAATTAAAATTTGTCATAGAATTTACTTGTATACTTTATAAGTGAATTTTACAATCAGTGCATAAAACTTAAGCTCATAATAGCAACAATTTTATTTTTTCTCCTTTTGCAAAAATTAATTAAGCTGTTTATTTGTAAAGTGGCTCCTAGTTAAACTGGTGCCTAGCATACTTCGCCGTGTCCAAGTTTTCGCATTCTGTGCTATCTAATGATTCTTGGCCTCAATGATTGCGGAAACCCTTTAACTAATACATTCGTTTTGTAAGATAAGAATTAGCACGTTATTGGATCTTTTCGGATTACTACTGAAGTATACAAAATTTGTAAACTATGGCATATGATACAGACTTGATAACTTAGAAACAAAGTTGCAGCATCTTTTGCCAGAGCTGCCCATGAACTGAATAATTTATATGGGGCTGAAATGATTAAGGGCTACTTAATTCTATGTCCCCTTTTATCCATTAATTAGAGTGAATGATTGCATTACTCTATTAACCTAATGTATAGAATACTAATCTATTCCTATCACCCTTTAGGGCATGAAAAGATGAATAGTTAAAATATAAAGAATGAAACTTGACTCTCAAGTTAAACGAATAGCCATTGAGAAGATAACTTCAATAATTCGTGTTTCTTCAATAATTTTTCAGAGCAGTAATGGAAGATTTATTCGATCAATTTGTGAAGATTGGAGCAATTTTAGAGAGCATACTGAGTGAATCCTTGGGTCTACCACCTAGCACTTTCCAAGAATTTAACAATGACAGAAATTCAGATGTGTTGACAGCTCTATATTACTTACCAGCAACAGAGAAGGAAAAGATGGGAATAAGTTCACATAGAGATGTTGGATGCATAACATTTGTGTTACAGGATGAAGTTGGAGGACTTGAAGTTCAAAAGGATGGTAAATGGATCCCTGTAACCCCAGAGACAGGTGCTCTTGTTGTCAATATTGGTATTATTCTTCAGGTAAAAAAAATTATTTACACTAACAGTGTATATATAAGTTAAAATAATTGTATATAATATGACGTTTATTTTTTATTTTTTTGTTGAAGGTGCTGACAAATAACAAATACAAGAGTCCAAATCATAGGGTGGTGAGACCCAATGGAAGATCAAGAAATTCATTTTCATTCTTCTATAATATATCAGGGGGAAAATGGGTTGAACCACTTCCAAATTTCACTAAGCAGATTGCTGAGAACCCCAAGTATAAGGGATTTTTTTACAGTGACTATTTGCAAAAGCGCAAGGAAAATAAGCTCAAGCGTACTTCTGGACATGAGGACGATCTTGGCTTATCTTATTTTTCACTCACTGTATAAGGATCATTTATGTGTCTCTTATCAATCATTGCTTCTCTTCATTTCCATATGCTTTTAAACTTTCTAAATTTGTACACATTTGTCTAGTCTCCCCTTGATGATACATTGCATTATCTTTGCTCGTGTGCGCTTTCATTTCCTATAATGGACCATAGAATCTTCATTTAAGGTATTTCTTTTCTTCTATTTTTGTTTTTCTTTCCTTTATTATCTAAAACAGAATCATTTTCTTTCCTTTATTATCCAAAAAAAAATAAGGAAGAAGCAAAACATTTTGTATACGGTAGAAACCGAGCTCGCCTAGTGCATGACAGACCGAGGGTGAAACATAATGGATTGAAGATTGACCCTGGATTCTATTGAACCTAGGTACGAGGTTAGAACAAGCGTCTTCAAAGATTATCAAGTCCGTGACCCCGGAACTGACTTTGACTCCGAATCAACTCGAGAGAACATCATCAAACCAAAATAACTGGAGGTCGAAATATCCGTAACGGTCGGACATCACGGTGGGAATCTCGGCACGTATCAATGAAACTGACTAATTAGTAAATCATGAGATTTTTTACCTTATATAGATTTGTACCTAAAGTAGGACTCCCCTACTATATAAAGGGGGTCTGATTATTTGTAAAACACATTGTAACTCGCATCCCAAAGCAATAAACGATCATTTCTAATTATTATCTCATTGATATGTTCCGGCATCGATTGTAGCAGTTTCGACTCGAGGGTGATCAACCTTCAAGACCAAGATTGTTCAACTTGTGTGGTTTGCATTTACTTTTCTTATCATTAATTTCAATCTTAAATGAGGGCTAAGGATAATATTGGTTATTTGATATAAATTTCCATAACACACACTGTTTTACACTTGCTCTTTGATGTCTTTGATTCCAAGCTAAAAAAAATGTCAAACTCTCAATCAGCACCTCTACATGTTGACAACGAGTCCGGTCACCAAGGTGAAAATAATAACATAGCGCCTACTAACGAGATACCGCCTGCGCATCCCGCTGGAATTCTGTTCGCAGATCCGACTGATGCTAACTCGCATGTGGCTATCGATGCAAATTCGCCCACCGACCCAAAAAATAGTGTTCGTGGTGGAGCCCGATCGGCAACTCGAAACACACAAAACGTTGAAGGAGACGGGATCAATCTACGAGTGATCTTCGAAATGTTGCAGGCTCAACAAGCGACGATAGCTCAGTAACAGAACCAAAGCCGTGCACCAAGCAGGGTTGAGCCCGATCCTCCCTGGGAAGTCACCCATAGGGATGAACCGATCGTAGAAAGGTCAAAAGAACATGAATCGGGGGCTAACCCCGATATTGTGCAGATGCTTGAGGGGCTGATAAAACGGATAGAATCAGGGGAGAAGAAGATCAAGGCTAACGATAAAAAGGTAAAAACTTACATTTCCAGGGTAGACCAAATCCCAAGAGCACCTCCGATATTAAAGGGCCTGGATTCCAAGAAGTTCGTACAAAAACCTTTTCCCCCGAGCACCGCTCCGAAGCCAATCCCCAAGAAGTTCCGTATGCCCGAAATACCCAAGTACAATGGAACAACCGACCCTAACGAGAATGTAACCTCTTATACATGTGCTATCAAAGGGAACGACCTGGAGGACGATGAGATCGATTCTATTTTGTTGAAAAAATTTGGGAAACCCTGTCAAAGGGAGCTATGATATGGTATCACAACTTGCCTCCTAATTCTATTGAGTCATTTGCTATGCTTGCAGATTCTTTCGTAAAAGCACGCGTAGGTGCCATCTAGGTCGAGACTAGGAAATGAGACCTTTTCAAAGTCAAACAGAAGGATAACAAGATGCTCAGGGAGTTCGTGTCCCGGTTTCAAATAGAATGAATGGATATGCCACCGGTCGCTGATGATTGGGTTGTTCAAGCTTTCACTTAGGGACTTAATATCGAAGCTCGGTGGCTTCATAGCAGCTGAAACAGAACTTAATAGAATATCCGGTTGTTACATGGGCCGACATGCATAACCGGTATCAGTCAAAAATCACAGTCGAAGATGATCAACTTGGGACCCCTTCGAGGTCTGTTTATCCAATCAAAACCTTCGACAAAGTCAAGAGAGAGATCGATTGTGAACCAAGGCCAAATAGGGATCGGTATCAACCATATAATGGAGATCAGAGAAGCAGCATATCCGGGCGAAACCCCATGAGAAACGAAAGGAGAAATGACCGAGGTCAAAGCAACCGAGGACTTTTGACCAAAAATGGCTTCGATAGGTCTAAAGACGCACCAAGGCTATCGAAATACATCTTTAATGTCGATGTTGCCGCCATTGTATCAGCTATCAGGCGCATCAAAGATACCAAATGGCCCAACCCCTACAGTCCGATCCAAACCAAAGGGATCTTAACCAGATGTGCAAATATCATGGCATTCATGGTCACAGAACGGAGGATTGTCGACAACTGAGAGAGAAAGTAGCTCGTCTATTCAACAATAGGCACCTTTGGGAGTTCTTAAGCGACCGAGCCAAGAATCATTTCAGGAATAGGGATTCTAATAAATAGGAAGAACAAGAAGAACCTCAATACGTCATCAACATAATCATCGGAGGAGTTGATATCCAACAGGGGCCGATGTTGAAACGCACGAAAGTATCCATCACTAGGGAGAAACAAGCTCGGGACCACATACCGGAAGGAACTTTATCTTTCAACAACGAAGATGCGGAAGGGATCGTGCAGCCCCACAATGATGCAATGGTAATATTTGTACTCGTAAATAAAATTCGTGTTAAACGTGTGTTAATTGATCCAAGTAGCTCGGCAACATCATTCGATCAAGGGTCGTGGAACAACTCGGTCTACAAGACCAAATCGTGCCCGCAGTTCGAGTTCTAAATGGATTCAACATGGCTTGTGAGACCACTAAAGGCGAAATAATGTTACCATTAAACACTGCCAGGACCATCCAAGAGACCAAATTTTATATGATCGAAGGGGACATAAGGTACAACGCTCTATTCGGAAGGCCATGGATCCACAACATGAGGGCGGTGCCTTCGACACTACACCAAGCATTGAAATTTCCAACACCTGACGGAGTTAAAACAGTCTACGGGGAACAACCGGCTGCAAAAAAAATATTTGTGGTTGAAGAGGTGACATCAGCATCTACAGTTTCACCATAGAAGGGCCCAAACCAGGTGGTCAAAAACGGGGCAAAATAGCAATTACTGATACCATCTTCGGCATATTCGGACAAACAAGTGGAAGTCGAGGATGAAGATTATGGGGTTCCTAGATCTTTTATAGCCCCCGACGATTTTGACGCCACTAAAGCGACGGTCGAGGAACGGGAACAGGTCATATTGCGAGAATACTTGCCCGATCGAAAGGTATACCTGGGCACGGGGCTAAGCTCCAAGCTCAGGGAAAAGCTCATTCAATTTCTTATTACTAACGAAGATTGTTTCGCTTGGTCCCACCTCGATATGACAGGTATCCCACCGGAGATAACCACTCAAAAGCTGGTCCTGGACCCGAATTTTCATCCGGTTAAACAAAAGAGGAGACCCCAGTCCGAGATCAAGCAAGCTTTCATCAAGGTTGAGGTATCTAAACTTCTCAAAATAGGGTCTATTAGGGAGGTCAAATACCCGGATTGGTTAGCAAACGTAGTGGTAGTCCCTAAAAAAGGGAATAGACTAAGAATGTATGTAGACTATAAATATTTGAATTAAGCATGCCCCAAAGACTCTTTTCCCTTGCCCAACATCGACCGTATGATCGATGCCACGACCGGCCACGAGACCCTCAGTTTTCTCGACGCCCATTCCGGGTACAACCAAATACAGATGGACCTGGGTGATCAGGAAAAAACTTCCTTCATCACTAAATATAGTACATATTGTTATAACGTAATGCCGTTTGGATTAAAAATATTGGTGCCACATACCAACGCTTAGTAAATCAGATGTTCGAGAAACAAATAGGAAAATCAATGGAGGTTTACATTGACGACATGTTAGTTAAGTCCCTGGAAGCAGAGAACCATTTAAGACATTTGCTAGAAACATTCAATATACTAAAGCAGTACAACATGAAGCTGAACCCAGAAAAATATGCGTTTGGAGTGCGGTCGGGTAAGTTCCTCGGATTCATGGTATCCAATCGGGGTATCAAGATCAATCCTGATAAGATCAAATCTATCGAATGTATCACGGTCGTGGACAACGTAAAGGTCGTGCAAAGGCTAACCGAGCGAATAGCCGCCCTGGGGCGATTTATTTCGAGGTCGTCCAACAAAAGCTACCGATTCTTTGCACTGTTGAAGAAGAAGAACAACTTTTTGTGGAACCCGAAATGCCAGCATGCTTTGGAGGAACTCAAAAGGTATTTATCTAGCCCGTCCCTGATTCACACACCAAAGGCGGACGAACAACTATACTTGTACTCAGCGGTCTCGGAGATAGCAGTAAGTGGAGTCATAGTTCGGGAAGAGCAAGGTACGTAATTTCTAATTTACTATGTTAGTAGAATCTTAGATGAGGCCGAAACTAGGTAACCTCACCTGGAAAAAATGGCGCTCGCTTTTTTAAGCGCCTCTAGGAAGCTAAAATCGTACTTCCAATGTCATCCCATATGTGTCGTAACTACTTACCCATTGAGGAACGTTACGCATAAGGCCGAACTCTCGGGCCGATTGGCCAAATGGGCCATAGAAATAAGTGGGTACTATATTGAGTATCAACCTCGGACCGCCATTAAGTCTCAAATTTTGGCATACTTTGTGGCTGACTTCACACCGGCCCTAATAACTGAGGTCGAAAGAGAGTTATTGGTTAACTCAGGAACTTCCTCGGGAATCTGGACCCTCATCACGGACGGCACCTCGAATGCAAAAGGGTTCGGACTTGGCATCATATTAAATCCACCAACAGGTAATATAATTAGACAATCTATTAAGACTGTGAAATTTACTAACAACGAGGCCGAATATGAGGCCATGATTACTAGCCTTGAACTAGCCAAGAGCTTTGGGGCAGAAGTGATCGAAGCCAAGTACGACTCCCTCTTTGTGGTAGACCAAGTCAATGGAATATTCGAGGTCAGAGAGGAACGAATGCAAAGATACTTGTACAAATTACAGGTAGAATGGACTTTGCAACACGTACCTCGGGATCAAAACAGCGAGGCCGATTCCCTCGCTAACTTGGGGTCATCGGTCAAAGACGACGAGTTCAACTCGGAAGAAGTCGTAAAACTTATGAGATTGATGGTGGAAGAAGGCTACGCCGCGATCAACTCGACAAGCCTAACTTGGGACTGGAGGAATAAGTACATGGGATATCTCAGATCCAATAAACTGCCCTCGGATCCAAAAAAGTCGAGGGCCCTGCGTACAAAGGCGGCCCGATTTAGCCTATCCGAAGACGAAACCTTGTTCAGAAGAACATTTGATGGCTCACTTGCAATATGTCTAGGGCCGGGCAATACTGAGTATGTTTTGAGGGAAATCCACGAAGGTACCTGTGGAAATCATTCGGGCGCCCAATCGCTGGTTCGAAAAATAATTAGAGTCAGTTATTACTGGATCGACATGGAAAAAGATGCAAAGGAGTTCGTTCAAAAATGTGATAAATGCCAAAGACACGTTCCGATGATCCATCAGCCCGGGGAGCTTCTGCCCTCGATTTTATCGCTATAGCCGTTCATGAAGTGGGGAATGGGCATCGCTGGCCCCCTTCTGTGGGCACCAGGTAAGGCTCAATTTATATTATTTATGACTGATTATTTTTTTAAGTGGGTGGAAGCCCAGGCATATGAGAAGGTCAGGAAAATGGAGGTCATCGATTTCATTTGGGATCACATCATATGCCGATTCGGAATGCCAGCCGAGATCGTATGCGATAATGGGAAACAATTCATCAGAAGCAAAGTAACCAAATTCCTCGAAGATCACAAGATCAAAAGGATCCTGTCGACACCCTATTACCCTAATGGGAATGGACAAGTTAAATCTACCAACAAAACCGTACTCCAAAACCTTAAAAATAGGTTAACCGACGCTAACCGACGCCAAAGGAAAATGGAAATAAATATTACCCGAAGTCCTGTGGAATACCGTACAACCTCGAAATCCAGTACCGGGGCTACCCCATTTTCTTTGGTTTATGGCGCCGAAGCTTTAATATCGGTCGAGGTTGGGTAACTGAGTATCATATTCCGATATGCGATAAAGCAATCGAACAATGAATCTATGAGTACGAACCTCAAGCTATTATATGAAAGGCACGAGACCGCCCTTGTCCGGTTGGCCGCCTAAAAACAGCGGATCGAAAGATATTATAATCGAAGGGCCAACCTTCGACACTTCAATACTGGGGACTTGGTACTAAGAAAGGTCACGCTAAGCACACAAAACCCGAACGAAGGGAAATTGGAGCTGAATTGGGAAGGACTATACCAAATTATCGAGATCACCGGAAAAGGATCCAACAAGGTCGAAACAATGAACAGCGAGCAACTACTAAACAACTGGAATGTAGCTCACCTGAAATGATATTACTGCTAAGGTACGACCCCATCCATTTCCTTTTACTTATATTTCGAACTAACTCTTCTAGGTGATCGACAAGGAAAAGTACAAGATTTTGGTCTGAAAGCACGCGTTGTACTCTTTTTTCCTTGAACCGGTTTTGTCCCAAAAGGGTTTTCCGACAAGGATTTTAACAAGGCAGCAAGAAAACCGTGCTAACTTAGAATCGAAGGCCGGCAGCGAACTGGTGACGGTGATCAAAACAGTATTCGAGGTCTTTCTTGGATCAACCTTGAACACTGGGGGGGCATTACCCACTGATATCGACTTTAGCATGGAATGAGACTTCGGGATTGAAGGGTCTCGATTGATAGGATTCAATGTAAGGGCCAAACGGTCAAATGAACCGTGCCCGCATAGATTGCTCGAACCCTGACACAAAGCATGTACACACACGTCACTATTATGCACAAGAACAAAGAGAAGTCGCTTCCTTGCAAACATCTTGTCTTTTAAAAAAAATTCCTTTACATTTCTTAAGGATACCTTGGCTTTCTTGATCTCAGCCAGCGGGTCAAAAACTTGAGCTCGAACTCCCTCGAGAGCCTCCCATCGGGATTGCCACTTTATATGCTCCACCAAGTTTCTCACCTGGTCTTGAGCTACCTCGGCATCGGCCTTATGCTGGTCCACCCACTCATCAGCCTCGGCCTTAGCCACAGCAATCTCTGACTTGGCCACCTCAAGTTCTTTGGTTATATTTTCTTGGCCGGAGACAGCCGAGCTCAGTAGAGACTGGAGCTCCTCGATCTTTTTGGCCTGTATCAAGGCCTTTTCTTTTGCAGCTCAGAGCTGGACCTCAGTCGAAGCTAGTTGTTCTCGGGCAGTCTCCTTTTCCGAGGCTAGGCGATCCATATTTTTCTTCCATTCTTCGGCCTCAGCTTTTACCGTGTCCACTTCCGCCTGGAGCTGCTCGATCTGGTCAAGTCTCTTTTGAACCTGTGGGTTCGGGTCGTTAGCCACTGTGTCTGAATCGTCGTCACTAAGTTCAAATACTCGACTTACCTGATCGACCAGGTTGGCATGCTCCTTTCGAGCCGCTTCTAACTCGGCCTGGAGCTTCTCACTAAGAAGCATGTAAGCATTCCTCTTCTCAGTAAACTTCCGAGTCTCAGCCTCATGTTGGTTTAACTCTTCCCGATATCGGAGAAAAGTTTCGTGGTGAAGCACCGAGGCCTACAAACATAAAGAAGAATGTTATGATTGTTCATAATTTAATCTAAGTACATAACAAAAAGGCTTTCGAAGTTACCCGATTCAACGCATGTTGAGCTTCGTTGAAAAGACAAAGGGCCTCCCCCTCATCCATTTTGGCCCGATCCTCTTCGGTCACCAAGCATCGAAGATAGCTAGCAATCCCCATGGGGCGGAGAGAACTCGGGCATCATCCAGTATGGATATGATGATTGACCGCTTTCGATCAGGATCTGCACTCGAGGCTGGGAACGGGTATACAAATGTTGGACTCGAAGAAGATCCGTTGGCTCCCGATGACGGCATTTCTTTGGCACCAATAAGTCACCTAACTCGGTGACATCCTCCGAGGCGGTAGAATCCATACCATCCAAGAAGTTGTTAAAGGAATCTGCTGCCCCTTGAGACCCCTCGTTTGGGCGTCCTTTCAGCATCTGGCCTCGTTTATCATCGAATCGGTGAATGATGGTGACCTAGAAAGATCTATCACACCAAGGAAGTCCTTCGGTACATTATCTTCTGCCCAAGAAGCACCACCCACGGTCTCTCTATCAACCTCCTTAGCTCGGGGCAAAACGAGCTCGACCCTCCCAAGTTCGGAGGCCTTGGCCACTACCTCTCCATTGGCCTCCTTAGTTTGAGGCAGCTCGGTATCGCTCCTCACGCGGGTCATCAATTCAGAGTATTGTTCTTCTTCTTCGGACTCATCCCTCAACTGATGGAGCGAGTCCGATGGGATTTCTCGGGGCGCTGGTATTTTATGTAAATTTTCGCACCAGTCGCCTCCTTGGTTTCTTCTTTTCGGGACCCGAAGAACTCGAAGCTTTTCTTCTTTTCTTCTCTTTATCTTGCTTCGGAGCAGGAGGCTCAGTGAATGTGTCATCATCACCAGACGGAGGCCTCATCTCAACATCTTTTGATAAACCTGCAAAGGGAAAGTAAAACAAGTTAGAAATCGACGACGTAAAAATAAGATCGAATGTAACATAAAGAAAAAATCTCACCATGAGAACGGGCCTCCCACCGGCCCTTCAAAAGTTCGCGCCACGCGTGCTCAAAGTAGGGTTTTTGCGACACAATGCCTTTGATCCACTCCTTGAGTCGAGGTACTGCATCCGGCATCCGAGCAACAGCTACATCACAAGGAGCCGATAAGAATAAGGGCAAAAGAAAAATAATGAACAGAACATCAAAGGCAAAGTTGTACTTATGCTTCATATTCCATTTCTCGGGAATTAGCATGTCCTCGGCCAAAATTAAGTCCAAGGTCTTCACTCGAACGAATTGGCCCAACCAACCTCAGTCCCAATCCTCGTGGATACTCAAGAATGGGGCCTTACTGGCCCGAAGGGCAAGTTTTATTAGCCCCCTTGATAAAGTCAGGGACTATACAGGCGCATGAGGTGGTCGATGGTAAAGGGACACCCCTCGAGTTTGCTTGCGAAGAAGAATTACAATCCTCCAAAATGAAGGATAAATCTGCCCGAGAGTCACCTCGTACCTTTTGCAAAAGGCTATAATAACTAGATCTAGAGGACCCAGCGTGAAAGGGTAAGTATAAACAATTAAAAAAAACCTTCACGTGGGTGGTGATCGATACCTCGGGGGTAGGGACCACTACGAGCTTATCGACCCAGTTGTTGTCTTCCTTGACCTTCTCGAGGATACTGTCGGAGATCAAACATATGTATCTCGAGACCGGGTAGCACCCGGTACCAAGGAGGTTTTCTCAACCTTGAAATCGCCTCCAGTTGGGCACCCTGCAGGGACGAACACATTTAGAGGGGGTTCTGGTGTTGGCTCCTTAGTGGAAACAAATGAAACGTTCTCAGACGGTCTCGAGGAAGAAGGTTTTTCTTTTTGAGGAATGGATTTTGAAGTCTTTGCCATTACTTCTGAATAGAGGAGAAAAGAAGGTGCTGATGAAAGAGGAAGTGTAATTAGCAGATAACTTATGAAATCTTTCAGAAAACCAGAAGGGAAGAAGGTTGAAGATGAGAATGATGAAGTTTTCTTAAAACACAAGTACAAATGTTTGAATGTAAAAGTTCTGATGAATGGATGAAAAAGATATTTATAGTTTTCTCAAACGGTGGTTCACATCCTGCAGTGGCAAACAGTCAACTGACACACATTTAATGCCTTGAAGACTGGACCAACGGTACATTTCAACTATTCTTATCACTTACGTCATAAATTTGTCGTCATTTATCAGAGTGGGAATCGGAAGCTCGTATAGTGAGAATCTGAGGCTCATATCATTTCTCGTCATTTACTCTCCAAAAAACGAGGAGACTATCTGTATACGGCAGAAACCGAGCTCGCCTATTGCATGATAGACCGGGGTTGAAACATAATGGACTGAAGATTGACTCTGGATTCCATCGAACCTAGGTACGAGGTTAGAACACGCGCTTTCAAAGATTATCAAGTTTGCGACCTCGGAACTGACTTTGACTCCGAATCAGCTCGAGAGAACATCATCGAACCAAAATAACGGAATGCCGAAATATCTGCAATCGGTCGCACATCACGGTAGTAATCTCGGCACATATCAATGAAACTGACTAATTAACAAATCATGAGATCTTTTACCTTATATAGAGTTGTACCTAAAGTAGGACTCTCCTACTATATAAAGGGGGCCTTATTATTTGTAAAACACCTTGTAACTTGCATCCCAAAGCAATAAACTATCAATTCTAATTATTATTATCTCACTGCTATATTCCGGCGTCGATTGTAGCATTTTCAACTCAAGGGTGATCAACCTTCAGGGCCAAGATTGGTCAACTTGTGTGGTTTGCATTTACTTTTCTTATCATTAATTTCAATCTTAATCTGATTCTCATTTTGGATCAAGATAGATCACATATCTTTAAAACCACGTATAAATTCAATTATTATCCGATTTTGAGGGTAAACATGTCTAAATTTTTGGGCCAAAGAATCTTTTGACCTCTTTCTGGACCAATTTCAAGGTCAATATCAACAGCCCAAGAGGGTGGAGAAGAGTACAGGTCCACTCTTCTAGAGGATGAACAAGAAATGTATGAGAAAATGACCCTCTATAGCCCCACAAAATTTTAATAGCCCATATTTTTCCCCATTGACACGAAATATCCCACCGGCCCAAACATATTACATTTAATAGCCCGAAATGTCTATTTTGTAATTTTTTTTTTTGTATAGTGACAGTCCATTTTGTATATTTTTTGTATAGTGATAATCTATTTTGTATATATTTTGTATAGTGACAGTCTATTTTGTATTTTTTTTATATAGTGACACTCTATTTTGTATATATTTCGTATAGCGACAATCTATTTAGTATTTTTTTTGTACAGTGACAGTCTATTTTGTATGTATTTTGTATAGTGACAGTCTATTGTATATAAATTGTACAGTGAAAGTTTATTTTGTATATTTTTTGTATAGTGATGGTATATTTTGTATATATTTTGTATCCCGGGCACTTTTATCTATCCAACGTGTATAAACTATTGTATGATGTATAAAAGTGTATCTAGTATTCTTTTACCTTAACCTTATCTATCCAACGTGTATAGAATACTTTGTATAGAATTTGATAATTAAGAAGTTGCTGACATTTCTATTAAAACAAAAATCAAAGAACGGTAATGAATAAAAACAATAGGTCCACCTCACAAAAAGCTTAAAGTAATTCTATTGAAAAAGAAAAGAAACCGAGAGAAGTAAAATGTACAAAGGCTATCGTGTATATGTGGACAAAGATCAATCTTGTTTGTTTTGTTTACTTATTTACTACTTTTCTTCATCTTCATTCGTTGATTATCTTCCTTTTACCTTAAACTCCTTTTCTTTTTGTATGCCAAACACGAAATCGGCCACTTCAATCTAGACGCAAAGATTTGGTTATATAGATGCATCGTCATGATACATGGAAGTTGTGGTGGCTCCAGTATCGACATGCTCCTCTTCCTTAGGCTGCTCCTCTGGTGCTTCAGCTAGCTTTGATGTTGAATCAGCTTGAGGCTTATGAATAGTTTCAGCATGAGGCTGCTTTAGTTCTTCAGCTGGCTTCGACGTTGAATCAGCCGGAAGCTTAAGCGTTGTATCAACAGGAGACTTCTCTGGTGCTTTGATTTTTCAGTTGCTAGCCCTTATTATTATTTTTAGGCTATGACTTGTATGGGATCATTTTGTGGCTACCGGATGATATAAGTTTGGCCCGAGTGGCTATAAATGAATTTTGCTCGAAATGTATTCACTGTCCAATTAAAGAATTAAGATTTAGTTGTGCATGTGGGAATGATAACAGATAGCCACTTTTAAGCATTTTGTTTAAAATATATCCACAATTTATAATGTATTTAAAGATTAGCCAATTCGCTCAAACTTCAGGACACGTCGCCCTGAAGTTTAAACCTTTTCAGGACATCGTGTTCTAAAGTTCAAAAATTGTGTCCAGAAATTCGAACTTTATGTCACGAATTTAAATTACTGTTCAGAAATTCAGGACACTTAGTCGTGAAGTTCAAATTAGCAGCTTAAAAATTTAGGACACTAAGTCCTGAATTTCAAATTACCAGCTCAAAAATTAAGGATACAACAATTCAAGATACTTAGTCCTGAAGTTTGGAAGAATTGCCTAATCTTTAAATACGTTGTAAATTGTGGATATATTCTAAATAGCAGGCTTACAAGTGACCATTCAGCCAGATATTGGACAAACTTACAAAATCAGTTAATAACCCAAATGATGGCCCACTGAATTTTAGGCCTAAATACCATTGGCCCAGATAGACCATGTCACTATTACTTTTGTCTAGCCCGTTATTTCTGCATCTATTGTTTAGTCTCCTGACATTGATATCTGTAGAGGCCTAATATATCATACAGTTTAACTTCCTCCAAATATTATTAAGAGCAAAACTCATTTATAGCCACACAGATCAAACTAATAACACATGATAGCTTAAAATTATAATATATATTTTATAGCCCAAAAGTAATTTTAGTGGCCAACCACCGAATTATACATCTGACCTACAAGCACAAGCACAGGTTCACTGGAGAAAGATTTTTGGTCCAGAATGATTTAGCTGGAAAACTTCACCGGTCGCAGTAATGGCCAAAAAATTTAATCCAAATAGCAAGCAAACCATCTTTTAGATCAATATTTTCAAAATATCAAAAGCCCCAAAAACAGTGAATAAAACAAGGAGAAAGAGTCGCCGGATTTAACGGAGTGTCGTCGGTGATTGAGTTTCAAAAACTCTTCCTTCTATTGTAGGAGGAAGTTGCATTCTCCTGTTAGGTCTTTTTCTAGGTTTTGTAAAAATATACTAATTGGATACTTACACAGTATCATGTGTTGTCAGAACAGCATATTGGGTAAAAGGATATGACAGATTGAGGCGACAAGGTCCATTGTTTGTCGAACAAATACTCTTTGCTTTCTTTATGTTTGTACAGTGTTGATGAAATATTCACAATGAGCAGTATGACACCTTTGAAGTTTTGATTTATGATGCCAATATTGTACCTGTCATCTTCCTCAATTCTGTACGTAGCTTCTATACCTTAACCAATGAGGTTCACATTAATTCAAGGTTGTAGGCAAATCTATTACAACCAACTAGAAACAAAAGAAAGCAAGAGGAATTGTATAGAATTATCACTATATAATTTATATACAATAAACTGTTACTATACAAAATATATACAAAAATAGACTGTTATTATACAAAAAAAATATGTTAAATAGACTGTCATTTATAAAATATATACAAAATAGACTGTTACTATACAAAAATATACTAAATAGACTACCACTATACATTTTATATACAATAGACTGTCACTATATAAAATATATACTAAATAGACGGTCACTATACAAAAATATACAAAATAGACTGTCACTATACAAAAAATTATACAAAATAGACTGTCACTATACAAAAAATATACATAATAGACATTTCGAACTGTTAGATATAATATGTTTGGGCCGGAGGGCCATTTCGTGTCATAAAAAAAAACATGGGCTATTAAAATTTTATGGGGCTATATATAAAGGGTCATTTTCTCGTTCAATTATAAACCTTCAAAATTGCTGCTCGTACCCATCCATCATATGTTATAGTCCAAATTTGATTTCAATAACCTCACCAATTAAAGAAGGTTATAAAGGATAGAAGACGATACGAAGATATGTTTGAAAATTAGAGTTACATCTATACCACAAGGTAAAATTAGTTAAAGAGTGCATACAAGATCAACTTAAAGAGGAGTTACAGGATCAACTTAAATGTCCATCCCAGGATGAAATGGATGATTCGTAGTTTCGCGTTATAAACTTTGTAAGCTAATCTACTTTATATTTATATTGAACCTCATAAAGAGTGGGAAAATAGATTAGAAAGGAAGGCATATATATATATATATATATATATATATATAAATGAGGAACAAAAGGAGTAGCTTCCTACCCAAAACAAAGCTCCAATCAGTTTTCCCTTCTTTGGACAGTAATCTTCTATTGGACATAACTATGTCGGTAAAGTCTAAGTAAGTTTGAAGTAAACAAATGGTGAAGATAAGAGGGATTCCATTGGTGGCCCTCAATTTGGGATGAGTATTATGTTTGGGAGATATCGTTTTCTACAAATTTCATGTCTGCATCATAGTAGTAAGGACTTAAATGGCAATTGCATTTGCTCTTGACTTTTCCTTAAAGTGGATATGAGCTCTCCTAATCGTCGTGTCCCCCTGTTCCTTCCTTATTCTGCTGACGTGTGATTTTCTCCCAAAAAATGTCTCAATCATTCTATTTTGCTTTTATTATCATCACGAATGAGTAACCATCATTCTTTCTTTAATCATGCAACCGACAATCAAAAATCCTCAGCTCATCAACTTAATTGTTTTCTAAAGAAAGAGGTTCCAAATACTAATTCCTTGTGAAAAAATGATTAAGTTCCAACTAATAATTCCTTTAACGAACATAAAGGAAGTCCTCCTTTTTCCTCAAAATACTTCTTTAATTTATTTTTTTCAAAACACGTTTATTGAAAAGTTTAAAAGCTTTGTCAATTTCAGTATATAAATATTCATATTCATCGATCCATATAAAACTCTATATTATTTTCTAGGATTGTATATGCTATTAACTTTTACAAAGAAAACTATATACGTTCTAGTAATAATTCTTCGGAAAACCAGATCCAATTAGTTCAGTGGGTGCTTTTCAACAATATAGTATGGAAATTAAGAATATGGTGACAAGTGTAACTTATCCAACTATTGAAGATATGTGTGTATTCTCCAAATTTCTGTTTGTCGGGTTTGCTTATGTGGTGTATTTTGATTGGTTCCTGTGGAGCTCGTTTGGATAAGATGCAACTACGTGGTGGCTTTTGGAATTTGGGGTAAAGACAACGGACTAAAAGGAAATGGAAAATGACTTGAGTCGTTTAACCTTCCATGGTCAAAAACCTTTTAGAATATCTTATCACAATTCAAGATTTGTTAATTATCACATGATTCACATCCAAGACTTTGAGGTCCTTAGGACTTTAACTAGTTCTTCTTCCCTCCTCGTTAATATTAACTTGATGCCACTAGCTTCCACATCAGAAAATTAGAAAAAGAAAAAAGCAACATCCAACATATGATATGACAAAGAATATAAACGCCTTGGAAAGAAATCTTAGTTTAATTTTTTTTTTTTTTCCTATAAAACAATAAAGAGAAGAGGTAGCTAGAATCTGGAAAGTTTGTACGGGCTAATGTTTTTATATGATGCTCATCATATCTCTGACACTTTAATATAGTTGAGGCAGTGGTAAGATCTTTAAACAGCTTGGCCTATTATGATATATATATATATATATATATATATATATATATATATATAAACTAAAGCAAAACCCACATAAAGAAAAGGCAGATTAATGATGATGTATTATAATATGTGGAAGATCAGTTGGTCTGCTTTAAACAAAACTAATGGGGTGAGTAGGACAAGGAATATGCAGATTGTGCTTTTTAATTTGTAAAGGATAGATTTGTTCCGCTTGCTGCGCCTTTCTTTTTAGCATCAAAAGAATAGCTCGGACAAACTAATCTAACTGTCTTCACCGCACAAAATCAAACAGGAGTAGTATTTTGCCACAACAAATTCAGCAGGACCTCTGCAGATGGACCCTATACACTATGTAAACCCCTCTCTCTCTCTCTCCCGTTTAGAAAAAACGGACTTGCATAAACTAAGTGATAAATCTCCAAAAATATTTTATGTTCAAAGTAGTAGTGGACTATTCTCTCTTTATGACCATGTCACAACTAAAACTAGTAGTGTCAGGCTAGAAATTCTTATAAAGGAATTAAGGGGGATGTAAAAACGGAATGCTTGAGATTCAAAACTATAACATAAAGTAATTTTATAACCACCTTTATTGTCATACTAGAAGTGCAGCTTATACTAAGAGGAATCGAGAATTTATATAAATTCGAAAAAAAGTATCATTATTTTATTTGCACAATATATTTGTACAAGTTTATTAAACCGTCTTTATAGGGTAATATATGATATGACGCGTGGCTGGCAAAAAAGAGGGCACGTGGTATTCAAGATGGAATGGCTGAGGACCGAACACAGCCACTCCGCTTATCACCAGAAAGGATAACGTTCATAAAGGTGCATTAAATGCTCTGGGCCCGGTAGCATTTATTAAGGAATATTTTGTAGCACTAAGAGCGACGGTCTGTTACAGAGAATTTGGCATTTTTTTACATCTTCATCAATGACCCTCATAATTGGCATTAAAGAGGGCATGATCCTATGACCTCTTTCCCTAGGCATAGCTATAAATAGTGAGCTCAGTTACCATTGTAAAGAACACGAATTTTTCTGGCAAGAACATATACGATATTCTATACAAAGCTTTCTACAATTTCACATTCTTGCTTTTTGAACTCATCATTACTGTGTTCGGAAATCGTGTTCACAGAATCACCATCTTTGCTATTTCATCTACATTCTAAGGCTAAGTATTGTGTATTTCTTCGATTATTATATTATTTCAGGATCAAATTAGTTCACTTGTCTAGAAACCACGTATAAATTCAACTATACTCTTTTACGGGTAGACAGTTTGGCGCCCACCGTGGGACCTAGACAGTCATGCAATTAAATTGATCCTTGCCTTTTTCACTAACGTGTTTTGATTATTTTGTCTTCGAAAAAATAACAAAAAATGGCAGATAACACTGTTAATGATGCACACAACCCTGAAATTCGAGGGGATCAACCTCATTTCGAGGATTCAATCAGTGACATCCGCAATGAGGGGAATGACGCCACACCGGTGCATGACAGGCGGTACCCTCGACGGGTTCGGGAGACACTCTCGATGATGCTGACGAGGAGCAAGTAGCTGATGCTGTGAAGGTCCTGAAAAAGCAACAGGCAATCATTATAAGCCATCTACGCGGCAGGATCAGGTTATGACGGAACTAAAGCAGACGCTATCAGGTGCTTCGAATAATGCAAACAAGCGTGATCCAATTCCTCCTGATGTTCCCGCAGACCAAACAACGCAGAGAGTCGACAACAACACTCCCGGGGGTGAAGTTGGCTCCGATTGGGCTGGGGGAAGCAGATCAGGTCTTAAAAACGAGAACGACTCATTCAAAGATGAGCTTTTACAGTTCATGAGGGAATTAAGCTACCGCATGGGGGCACACCACCAGTATTGGAAGGCCCGAACTCGAAGAAATATGTTCAATTACTATACAAGCCAAGTGCAGCACCAAAACTAATCTCGAAGCGGTGAAAGGAAATGATCTAGCTCCTCACAAAATTGAATCTGTGTTGCTAAAAAAATTCGGCGGAACTCCTACAAAGGGAGCTCTAACGTGGTATTCATTACTGCCCGAGCATTTCATAAATTCCTTTGAGATGCTCGTGGATTCTTTCATTAAAGCTCATGCCGAGGCTAGAAAGGTGCAAGCCCGAAAGGCCGATATATTCAGAATCACACAAGGAGAATCTGATTATTACGAGAGTTTGTTACCCGATTCCAGAAATAAAGAATGTTACTCCCGGCCGTCCTGGATGAATGGGCAGCTGAAGCATTCACCAAAGGATTGAATCTGAGAAGTTCAGACGATTCCCTGAAGCTGAAGGAGAGCTTGCTTGAGTTTCAAGTAACAACCTGGGCAGATGTTCACAACCGGTACGATTCAAAGATAAGGATCGAAGATGACCAGGTCGGTTCTACATCATCGGCCAAAGAACGGGAGAAGAACAGAGAAAAACAAAAGGATGACTACGACGCGGATAGGCGAACTTCAAGGGGTCGGTTTTTGCCCTACAAGCGTACCGAATGCCGTGGTAGAAATATTCGAGCAACAAACAAGTTCATCGTAGATGGAGGGACTGATCGTGGTCGAAATAATAGATCACTTCAAGATAAACAAACGTCAGGGTCTCTAGATCTTTCTTACACCAGGTTATCAGAATATAACTTCAACGTCAGTGTAGTGGAACTGGTATCAGCCATGAGGAAGATTTTAAAATAACGATTCCCGAGACCTATGAGGTCCGATTCCAACCAGAGGGATCCCAATTTATAGTGTGAATACCAGGGGACGAACGGTCACCGGACAGGAGGCTGCCGACATCTACAGGAGGAGGTGGCAACGCTATTGAAGAATGGTCATCTCCGAGAATTCTTGAGTGATCGAGCTAAGAACAATTACGATCGCAACAGAGACAACGCAGAATCTTCGAAAGCAGGAGAAAAAAACCCACGCCAGACGATCAACATGATCTTGTGGGGGGGGGAGGGGAACGAGATTAACGGGGTCACCTTTTCGACAGCAAAAGAGATTAAAGTATCGATAACTCACAGCAAAAGACTCTGAGAGGAAGATATCACTTTCACGGAGGAAGACGAAGACGGATTGTTGTTACTACATAACGATGCACTGGTAATCTCTTTAAATGTGTTACATTTTAAAATTAAGTGTGTTCTAGTGGATCCAAGAAGTTCGGCTAATATCATACAATGGAGAGTATTGGAACAAGCTAAACTCATCAGAAGCATTATTCCGGCAACAAAACTCCTCGCTATATTCAACCTTGCGAGCATGACGACCCGGGGAGAGATCTTGCTGCTCACGAACGCTAAAGGAGTAATGAAAACAACTCTCTTCGAAGTAGTGCATGGTGATATAGGATACAACATCATCTTAGGAAGGCCATGGCTACACGAGATGAAAGTTGTACCTTCGACGTATCACCAATTGCTGAAGTTTCCAATGCCCGAAGGAATCAAGCAGATAAGAGGTGACCAACCGGCAGGTTGGGAAATGAATGCAATCTCAGTTTCAAGTAGCAAATGGAAGGATGGCATGGCATAGAAATTACAGAAACAGGCACCTACTCCCGAGTTAGAAGAGGTTATTCTAGGGGCAGAGTCGTCAGAACAATATCAGGTGCCGAGATATTTCTAAGTTCCGGAAGAGACGGACGCAACGAAATACACGGCAAAGGAACTAGAGCAAGTGGCATTGTTCGAAGAATTCTTAGAAAGAAAATTTCACTTGGGGATAGGACTACACCCCGAGCTCGGGTCTAGTTTATTGAATTCCTTAAAATTAACGCTGATTGTTTTGCATGACTGCACGAGGATATGACAGGCATCCCGAAGAAATAGCCGTGCACAAGCTGAGTTTGGATCCCAACGTACCACCGGTACGACAAAAGAAGCGCCCTATTGCCGAGGCCAGGAAAAAATTCGTCAAAGAAGAGGTAACCTGGTTGCTTAAAATCAGTTCAGTCAAAGAGGTAAGATATCCAGACTGGCTAGCCAATGTAGTATTAGTTCCTAAGAAGAACAATATACTTTGCATGTGTGTAGACTATAAAGATCTTAATAAGGCGTGCCCGAAAGATTCGTTTCCACTGTTAAATATCGATCAAATGATTGATGCCACGGCCGGGCACGAGTTGATGAGTTTCCTTAATGCTTATTCTAGGTACAACCAAATTAAGATGAACCCGAAAGATCAGAAAAAGACTTCGTTTATAACAAATTTCGGTACATATTATTACAATGTAATGCCCTTCGGTTTGAAAAATGTCGGAGCCACTTATCAATGGCTCGTAAATAAGATGTTTGAAAAGCAAATAGGAAAGATTATGGAAGTTTATATAAAAGATATGCTCGTTAAGTATTTGAATGCAGGTGACCACCTTAAGCATTTGCAAGAAACATTCGATGGAGGAAGCATAACATGAAACTTAACCCCGAAAAGTGCGCGTTCAGAGTCAACTCCAGTAAGTTCCTAGGGTTTCTGGTCTCACAAAGGGGAATTGAGGTAAAACCCGACAAAATCAAGGCCATAGATGATATCCCGGATCAATTATCAAACGTGAAGGAAGTCCAAAGACTCATAGGAAGGTTAGCAGCTTTGAGCAGGTTCATTTCCCGGTCGTCGGAAAAGTGTCATCGCTTCTTTACATTGCTCAACATTACTAGTCTACCTCGTGGTTTCAGAAATTATGGTAAGTGCAGTTTTAGACCGAGAGGACGAAGGTACGCAGTATCCTATTTATTACGTTAGAAAAATTTTAAGGGGAGCAGAAACTCGCTACCCACATTTGAAAAAAGCTAGCCTTAGCTCTCCTAGTCGCCGCTCGGAAGTTGAGGCCCTATTTTCAGTGCCACCTAATAGCTGTGGTGACTACTTTCCCTTCGCGGAACATCCTTCATAAACCCTAGCTCTCGAGAAGATTGGCCAAATGGGCCGTCGAAATGAGTGAATTCGACATAGAATATAAACCGAAGACTGCAATTAAGTCACAAGTCTTGACTGACTTCGTGGTCGATTTTAGTCTAAGACAGTTACCTCTGGCTATCAAGGAGGCAGTAATGGTGTCGAAATCGACATCAGGGTTTTGGACCTTATTTACGGACAGATCCTCGAACGTAAAAGGGTCGGGGCTCGGAAAAGTTTTAATCACGCCTTCGGAGGAAACCTTAAGACAAGCCATCAGCATGATCCCTTTAACTAATAATGATGTAGAGTATGAAGCTTTGATTGCAGGGCTCGAATTGGCCCGGGGATTTGATTCTGAGGTTATCAAAATCAAATGTGACCCAACAGTAAATAAGGTCTATGATATCTTTGATACCAAAAAAGAACGTATGCAACAATACGTGGTAAAGGTCCAGGATCTTTTGGCATGATTCCGTGAGTGGTTGATCACTCATATCCCGAGGGAGGATAACCCAGAAGCGGTTGCAGTAGCAAACTTAGGATCATCGACAGAAATAAAAGGATCAAAATTCGGAATGGTGGTACAACTGATGAGCTCAGTCCTAGATATGGATGGTTACTATGTGGTGAATTCAGCTAGTCTAGTCTGGGACTGGAGAAACAAAATAATCAACTACCTCGAGCACGAAAAGTTGCCCGAAGATCCCTAAGCATCACGGGCGTTACGCACTAAAGCTGCACGTTATAGCTTCAGGAAAGGCCAATTGTATAGAAAGTCTTTCCAAGGCCCGTTGGCCTGGTGTTAAGGAGAGTTAAAAGCTGACTATGTCATGAGAGAAACCCATGAAGGGATATGCTGCAATCCCTCAGGCACAGAGTGTTTGGTGCTGAAATTGGTACGGGCAGGATATTATTGGCCTTGCATGGAACAAGACACCAAAGATTTCGTACGAAAATGTGATAAGTGCCAATGCTACGCATCACTAGTACATCAACCGGCAGAACCCTTACATTCAGTTCTGTCCCCGTGGCTGTTCATGAAATGGGAGATGGACATCTTCGGACCGCTGCCACCGGCTCCCGGAAAGGTAAGGTTTCTTTTAATTTTGACTGATTATTTTTCTAAATGGGTGGAAACAAGTTCTTATTCAGAAGATTGGAGAACGCAAAGTGGTCGATTCTTGTGGGAAAATATAATTTGCAGGTTCGGAATACCAAAAGAGATAGCATGCAACAATTGGCCACAGTTTATCAGTGCAAAAGTTACAAAGTTCCTCGAAGACTTGAAAATAAAGAGAGTCACATCTTCGCCTTATAATATGAGCGCAAACGGTAAAGCGGAGTCGACAAATAAAGTGATCATTCAAAACGTCAAGAAAATATTGGAAGCAGCAAAAGAAAAATGGCCCAAAGAGTTGCCCGGAGTTTTATGGGCCTACCGAGCAACGGCCAAAACAAGTATAGGAAAAACGCCTTTTTTCCTCGTGTACGGTGCTGAAGCCCTAATCCCGGTTGAAGTGGATGAACCCACTTTGAGATATTCTCATACAAATAAAGAATTGAACAACAAAGCAATGCTAATCAATTTAGAACTGCTCGAGGGACGCAGGGACTTGGCGCATGTAAGAATGACAGCTCAAAAGCAGAGGATGGAGCGATATTACAATCGAAGAGCCAACTTCTGTTTTTTCAAAGTAGGAGACTTGATTCTAAGGAAAGTAACACAAAATACATGGGAGCTCAACGCGGGAAAGCTAGGTCCAACGTGGGAGGGTCCCTACCGGATTTCAGCTGTCATTGGGAAAGGTTCATACGATTAAAGAATCAGAATGGGAACAAGTTGCCCAGCAACTGGAACGTGTCACATCTCAAAAGATATTATTGCTGATGAACGATACTCCAACAGAAAGTATATGCTGCACTTTTTTTCCCTTTGTTCAGTTTTTATCCCAATTGGGTTTTCTGGCAAGGTTTTTAACGAGACAGCGACAGAAAGCATACTACGAAGAAAGCAACAATAAGACCTTTGATAACAAGGCAAACGAACAAGCTTCCACTCGGGGACGATTAGGTAATCTTTGGTTCAATAGCAAATTCTCACCGGGAAGTTAAGTTTGCTACTGAACAGAGGTTACCCGACCGTTCACGAGCACAAACCATCAGAGGACTATTAGGTACTCTTTCGCTCGATAGCATGGATTCCTAAGGGTAAACAAGATATGTTGCCGAGTTAAGGATTACCTAGCAATTCATTGGTGGAACCTTCGAAGATACAAGACTTCTAGTGTTCCAATTCGCATTCTTCGCATTCAAACACTGGGGGGGAAATGATATGAGGATACGGAAACAATGACTGCCACGTCAACCGGGAACAAAAATCTGGAAACAAAATGCATCATCGGGACTGGGGACTGAGTCCCGTAGAAACAAGTTGTACAATATAGCCACAAGTAATGGCTATTTCTTTTCTGCATAGCAAAATGCTTATGTAATTTCTGAAAATAGAAGGAATAAAATAAAATCCTTTTGTTTTTATCTTGTTTCTTTTACGAACGATGAGCTAACGTAGTCATTTGAGAGTTAAACAAGTACTTGAAATGTTAATGCCGTAATGAACAGGAGACGTCCTCTTCAAGAGCACCGTAAACATAAGAGGGTCATCTCTTATAAAAACCCTCACATTAAAGGGTTGGTTCCGGAACAATCAATGCCCGAAATCCAAAATTCCATCGTTGAAAAATACACCGAAACCGCATATGAAAAGGCAAAAACCAAACTTGCGCAAATATTCATAGAAACCCTCACGTAAAAGGGAAACTTCTGCGAATATTTATAGAAACCCTCACGTAAAAGGGAAACTTACGCAAATATTCATAAAAACCCTCACGTAAAAGGGACAATACTCGGAACCGAAATGCTTCGAAGAAAAGGCATCCGAGACTACACATAATAAAGCGCGAATTGAACAACATGCCCAGAATACTTGAGCAAATGCAAACGTTAAAGGCTTGCATGGATATTCAAACAAAAGTAAGACTCAAACGATACTTGAACAAAAAAATATGTCTTTATTTACAAAAACGGGCCAAAACGTTACAAGTACAAAATGGGAAAAGAAAGAAAAAGCTAAACTGCAGCACCTCCGGAATCAGGAGAAAGAGACGTATATGCATTGCCGGGAAAAGTAGGTGGTTCCACCGATGGCTCAACGCTTTCCCCAGTTTGGTCTTCGGCCTCATCGCCCTCCGATCCCTCTTTAGTTTTCAAAAGCTTAGAATCGAAATCAAAAGAACCTGGAGCATCAGACTACGCCGGGAGTCCATTTTTTGCAGCCAACTCAAGCTTTCGGGCCTTAGCAATTTCGGCATCAACATCAATGATACCAGCTTTGGCGTCTTCCGAGGTTTTCCTCCTCATGCTATACATGGAATAAGTTTTTTCAACAATCAGGGAAGCCGCTCAGCACTTAAGTTCTTCTTTGAGTTGAGTAACCTCGTCAAAAAGGTTTTTCGGGGCGGATCTAGTAGATTTGAGGCTGACGTCGAGCTCACGGACAGTTGAACTAAAGAGCCTATTATGCTCGATAGTTTTCCTGTACTTCTCTTCTAGCTGGGCATGTTTCGCCTCCACA
Source organism: Nicotiana obtusifolia (assembly GCA_002018475.1). Classification (NCBI taxonomy): domain Eukaryota; kingdom Viridiplantae; phylum Streptophyta; class Magnoliopsida; order Solanales; family Solanaceae; genus Nicotiana; species Nicotiana obtusifolia. The sequence continues at coordinate 114,367 of MCJB01012385.1, forward strand.
GCAGCAAGCTCTTCACTTTTGGAGTTCAAGGCTGCCTCTAAGTTAATCACTCTTTCAGCAGAGGCAGCCTCACGGTCGGCTGCAGCAAGAACCGCGTTCTGGACTTCAGCCCATTTGGCCTTGGCCTCATCAAATTTAACCCTCAACGGCCCAATATCTTGGATAAGGTTAACACTTCTTGCTTGCTTTGCTACAAACGAGCCTCCAAAACGACAGCCTCAGTAGCTCTAGTTTCCAATTCTGAGAGGCAGAGAACAGTCTGGTCCCGTTCCGTCCCATTCAGAAGTAAGTTCTTCCTTCTCACGAATCAACCTTTGAAGGCCCTCAGAAGCAAGAAAGTTGGCCTATAAAATAAGAAGAGGTAAAACCTAGAATACATTCGTTCAAAAATAGGAGAAATAACAGAGGAAGGAAGGAACATACCGCCGCGACATTATGCATAGCATTGTTCAACAAACACTCTCCCGAGAGTGTCTGAATCTTTTCCCAGTCTTTTTCTGAAGCGATAGGCTTTAGGTAATTAGCAAGCTCCACCGGTCGTGATAGCAGGTTGCACCCGGTAGAGACCGAAAGAATAATGTTCCTCTTCATGGACAGGTGCGGCATAATTTTAAACCAAATTCCCATGAACTGGGGACTGTGGAAGAGGAACACCTTATTCATGGACAGGTGCGGCCGATGAAGATGGTGTAGCAACCGCTGGTGGAAGAGTAGACGAAGATGGAAATGATGTAGAAGTTGCTGGTGTTGGCGAAGGTGGAGATGAAGTTGATGGAGTTGAAGAGTGAGAAGCGGCTACATCAAATGCGGTGCTGGTTGTTTGATGCTCGCCAACCAAAGAAGGCAAGGACCAGGTACTCAACCCCGCAGCACCGGTTGCAGCAATTAGGGTCCGAAAACGAGAGTTGGCATATTCTACCAAATCAGTTTCTCCCCAAAGTGCCGAGATATCATCTTCAGTTGGTGTGACTATCTCAGTAGGCCGAGCATCCTGCTAAGATAATGAGGATCGTCGGCTTCTGCGTAAAGAAGCTCCCTCAGCAACAGTTTCATCATCATCATCAATCATCACCGTGTCCACGACGGGCCCAGAAGAAGGATCAGTCATCATCACCACCGGAGATGATTCGGGGGCATCAATATTTGCCCTTTTATTCTTTTCCCCGGCCACGAAGGAGCGTCTTCGCGTTGTTTGTTTATCCTCCGGTCGGGGACTCCGTAAAGAAGTATTTGCACCCAAGGCAGGCCCGAAGAAACCTGTTTGAGTAAGTGAGCGTCCTCGCTGCATCAGCAGGATCAGCCAGAACATCCTCCTCGGGGACAGCAACAGAGCCCACAGGTAGACCTAATTCCGTGAACAAGTCTGAAGGGTTCAACCAAGTTTTTCATATATAAAAATAGAAGCAAGGTAAACTAAAGTTACCATGTTTTTTTTGTCTTCCACCCGTATTTAGGGGCCAGTTCTTTCCACGAACGAGTTTCGGGCGTTGTGACTTCCAAGATCTTTTGAACTCACCGGTCCAAACCTTCCACCACCGCGCGGGATCCATCGAGTTGCTGAAACATGCGAAGGGTGAAGAGATGATACGGCCATAAAGGAATATTTAGTAAAAGGAATATTATGCAAAGAACTTACGAGTGCGGTTTCAAGCAACCGGAAAGGATGAAGCCATTGTCGGAATGATGTCGTTGGTGGCAACTGCAACGAATCGTTCCATCCACCCACGGTCGTTGTCATCATCCATGCTAGACAACAAAGCATGGTGGCCACGCTTGCAAAGGTTTATCATTCCCCCGCGGAAGATTTTTGGAGAATAGAGTTTCATCATATGAGCTAAGGTTAGCTCCTATCCAGTTTCTTGGCAAAAACGTCGAGGGCAGGCGATCGTCCTCCACACTGAAGGACTTACCTGTGCCAAACACACCTGGTAGCGGAGGCAAAATTCCGCAATCACAGAATCAAAATCTCCGCTCAAAATTCCTTGGGTCACTCACTCCGATAGATCAGAAGCAATAATTTTTAACTCATTACAACGGTATTCCTCCTTCACAACAGGAATAGTGGAAGGACGAATGAAATAAGGTTGCCTACTAATAGCCCATTTACAAGGATTAGCAGTAGGAAATTTCTCTTCAAAATTTGAAGTACTAAGCCTTCTTGGGATGATGGAACCCACTGTTGGAGGAATAGAATCCTCGATTTTGTTCTTATTTTTTGTAGAACCAACAGGTTTAGAGGAAGAAACCATTAGAAAAGAAGAAGGTAAAAAGTTTGTGTTTGAAGAAATTAGAAAAAGGATGAAAAAAAGGATGCAAATCAGAAGCTCAAGCAATTGTGAAACGCAAAGGAAAAGAAAGTTGCGTATAAGTAAAATTTTGGCGGCTAAATTTATGGCCATGATTACCTCGTTAATCGGCAAAAGCTATGCTGAATCATGAGATGATGCGTGTTCGGGACATTAAATGCGGAGAGACGTGCGTCTAATCAACTGTCAGAGACCTTCAGAAGGAATTATAGTAACTCCAGCCAAAAAGATGTTTCTACCAACTTCCCGGTAACACAAAGTTATGTCATCGGAAAGTAGTGGGACTATCTGTATAGGGTAAAATATGATAAGACGCGTGACTGGTTAAAAGGAGGACATTTGGAATACAAGATGGGATGCTGAGAACCGAACACAACCACTCTGCTTCTCACCGGAAAAGATAACATTCATAAAAGTGTATTAAATGCTCTACGCCCGGTAGCATTTACGGAGGAATATTCTGCAGCATTAAGAGCAACGGTCCGTTACAGAGAATTTGGCATTTATGTTCACCATTACATCTTCATCAATGACCCTCATAATTGACATTAACGGAGGGCATGATCTTAGGACCTCTTTCCCAAGGCAAGGCATAGGTATAAATAGTGAGCTCAGTTACCATTGTAAAAGACACGAATTTTTCTGGCAAGAACATATATGATATTCTATACATAGCTTTATACAATTTCACTTTCTTGCTTTTTATCTCATCATTATTGTGTTCGAAAATCGTATTTACGGAATCACTATCTTTGCTATTTTATTTATATTTTAAGGCTAAGTATTGTGTATTTATTCGATTATTATATTATTTCAGAATTAAATTAGTTCACTTGTCTAAATATCACGTATAAATTCAACTGTACCATTTTACGGATAAACACCGTCTTAACCATGTAGCTTTGCTTCTGCTAAAAAGTCTCAAACAATTTTAGGTGGACATAACCCCATATCAAGTTTAGGATATTATAGTTCTGAAACTCTGAGGTAAACAAAGTTAAAGTTCAAAAATCACCACTTAGTTTGAGCATTTCAATGATTGGTAACTCTTCCAACAAGCATTGTGAGGAGGGGCCTCCTTCTGTGTGCTAATTGGATGTCATGACTGTCCGTCCTTATCGTGCATCCAGGAAGTGTCAATAAAAAATAAAATAAAAAATTATTGATTCAAGTATTTGGAAAGTCCACTTCGGTTTTAGCAAAAAATTACAAGGAATACATAAAAGTGAAATCTACTCGAGCCGTAATTAACGAGCATTTATCACAACTGGAATACCATACGTGGGACTACTACTACTACGGCTGCTTTCACAGACACGACCAAACGAGACCGAAGTTTTTGGGAAAGTTGATGTCAACAATTCCCAGTCTGAATATAGACATTGATGACGTCAATTTCCTCCCCACATAAACATGAGTTTTCTGTACTTTCATCAGCTTTTACTACCTCAAGACAATCTTGTACGTATATTTCCGTCAAGGTGAAATATCGTGCACATGTTTCTGTTATGAAATATATATAAGATGAGACTACAATTACTTCTAATATGATTCAGAGACAACAGCATATGGGAATGTATTTGCGAGTGAAAATGAAACGAGGAATGCAAAAAGAGGAAGGGGAAACACAAAGGTTATGGTCTGAGAAAAAGCAACATTGACAACAGGTCCAACAATTGCATTCACGTGATAACATGTTCTAAATTACTGCCAGTACTCTCTCTGCATTTTCCCCTTCTCCATTATTCTGGACCCCTATAAATTTTTCAATTCACCCACCCACCTTCGCTACTTGCATATCCCTACAAGTTCTCTATCTTTCAACTCTCTAACTTTTACTTGGTGGGCTGGTTTTGTTGGTTTCAGCTCAAACACAAGCTCAGATGTCCTAATGTTGCACTCCGCTGTCAAACATGTCATGAGATCAACTTGATTATTCTATTATTTGGCACTTCTAGCCTAATACCAGCCAATTTCTGGACGATGTTGACAACTAGTGAAGAGCCACTACGTAAATATCCTTCGTCCAAAGATTACTATACAATATTAATCTTAAACAGCTTTAATAAAATTTATGACTTCCCCACTGTGGGCAACTTCTCCAAACTCTTGAAGGATCAATATAAGTAATCTGTCTGTGGCATGTCACAGACGTAACTTCTTTGAACTTGATAAAAGAGAACGAAAATAATTTTGTCTGACAAGTCAACATTGAGAACTCCGTATGTAAAATTGAGATTTTTTAGGTAAATTTCTTAAGAATAGTAGTAGTATTAACTATTAAGCCATAAATCTTTTTTTTGTGCGTGTGTGTGAATATGACGCCTAATGTATAAGATGACAATATTGTCCTTGTCCGCTCATGGATGTGATGCCACTTGACACTCCGCTATTGGTGGAGTATATATCCTATGAAATTGCTATTAATAAATTTCGTGACTGACGATCAACTAAAAACCAATATGTAATTTCAAACCTATCGGTGTAAGAAATAATTTGTATAATAAGAACTATATTCCTGCTTTTCTCAGTAAAAAAGACTGTCATCGTCAAGGACTAGAAAAGAGATCGACCATATCTCGAGCAGTCTCCTTTTTTGAATCTCAACACTTAATTAAGAAGCACTACCTGGTCAAATAAAGGAGACAGTACAGGAAAGTCCAAATATGCATACTTTGACAGTTTGACTCCTTTAGAAGTTGAAATATGTATAGTTTTACAAAGTCAAACTTATAAGGGCAATTCTTCTTTAATTAGAAGAACGAAACTAATTACATAAGAAATTTAAAAAAAATAATAATAATAAAGAAAAAACCTTTTCTCATTTGTTTGTAAAACATAGCAATTGGAACAAGGAAAAAGAATTACACTACTTGGAATGAATCTAGCAATAGATGCCGTCTAGAAGTTGCAATGGATCCAATAATAAATGCTTTCCATACATTCATCAAACAAGAGTTGACAGTTTAACATACTACGACATCGGGTAATTGATTGACACAGATTGGCTGCTATAACATGTCATTGTTCTTGCTGCTACATTGCGTTTTTTCCTTCATCTTTTTTTTTCTTCTTTTTTTCCCTTTTTCTGAAGTAGCATATCACTACTCCTGAACCACATGTCTTGTTCCATTTTATGTGGCATTCTTTGATGTTTAGTACGTCTAATAAAATGAATATTTTTATATCTTAAAACAAGTTAACTTTCTTCTTATTTATCCTTGGTTACATGAGCTTTTATCGCCACATAATTGTCATGCTAAATTTCATGTCGATTTCAGGAGTTGAGGAGGCCCAGTATTTCATCATATATCAATGTATAGTATGATTTAGTGGTTGCAAATTTGGACCCTTATCCTTATCTCAACAAAAGGAAATCTTTTCAGACTTCGACTTCCAATATTGTAGAATTTCTGGGCCGTTTTAATCAAATAAACACCACGTTTAACACATAATTAGGGGTTTTAGGCTGAACACTACCAAGAAATTGATAACTAAATGAAAAATGATAATATATAGGAAAAGGACATGGAGCCATACCTCCTTACGTTTTGTCGAGACATTATCGATCTATATATTCTGCATGGATCTAAATCAAAATGAGAAACATGCCGTTTTGTCTAACCTTGCAAGGTTTCTATCGTGATGTTAATTTGGGAGTTCATCAAAATTGACAAAAACGGAGGTGATTGTAAAATGTAAATCTTGTGCATAAATAGCCAATGCGTCTGCAAGTTTATTAACTCCCATGCTGCAATGCTATAGACTTTAGATCGATGTGCCCTTGATTTGCTTATGGTGTAGATTATAATTAATAGAAATATGAAATATGTACGAGCACCACAATCTATTGCTTCAAGATATTGTTGTAGCTTTCTACAGTTGTGCATGAGGAAGTTATAGATTTTGCTTCCCATCTGAATTTGACGCTCTAATTAAATCTGCCTTAAAAGGTCTGTAATTATTCACGACTACATGAAACTAGAAAATCTAGACGAGTTTGGAATGTAGATAATGAGCTCAAACTAATTCATGATTGCTTGTTAAAAAGTAAATTAATGGTTAATCAATAAGATGTAAATTGAGTTTGAGATAGTACAAATAGTATCACGGTGTATTAATTTAATTATTAAATTGCTCGAATGAAGAAAATATTTTTCATTTGATAAAATATGTCATGTCTTTTAAGGTTAGATCATAAGTAATATATAAAGGTAGGTCAGTTTTATTGGGACATACGTAGTACCTTATTGCTAACATTGACTTGAAGCAGAAATTAAAGATTCCGAGTAAAAGTGAGATGAAACATGCACAAAATATGATCATTGATAACTTCAGACTAAATTATAGTTATTTCCTAACAAATGCTTTTAGTAATCTATTGGAGTATATACTATAGTAATATTATAATATAGAGTGGTTGCATGACTGACAGAAGGTGTATTGATGTCAAAGGGCGTTGTTACCTATAGGCTAGGCATTTGTTAAACAAGCATTTGAAAGGTGCATCGATCCCATAGCTGCCAGTCTTGCAGTCACATATATACCATTCCTCATCCTATATACCCACTCGAAAAGGTGTATATATGTCTACAATAAAATAAAGGGTCTCACCATGCTAAAGCACCATCCACCCAGACTTAGCCATCATTCCTTCTCTTCTCTTTTCTGTTTTTCTTTTGATCACAAACACCCTTTTTTTCTTGTTCCTTCTTCCCTCTCTTCATTTTTACTTGTCATATTTTACTTTTCGAAAGTCCATTTGACTCATTTTTTAAGCTAAATTGCATTAGATTTTCTTAGTATTTTAAAATTAAAATTTTTAGATATTCTAAAACTATGTGAAAAATACTAATTTGTAATTTTTCTCAGATTAATATAGTGAAAAAATATATATTAAAATATTGGTCAAAATTTATTTAGTTTGACTCTCGAAAAGCTAAACATGACAAATAAATGTGATCAGAGGAGGTATTTTCTTTTTTCTATTAGGAAACTAGGACCAATGATAGAATTGAAACGAGGAAGCTACTTCTATACAAGTTTGCGTTCATTGATCGTTACTGTTCATTAGTACAGCTTAAGGTAAGGTCGTGGGAGTTGATTCTTTTACTGCTATGAGAAAAAATAAATAATTACTGATAGTAAGAGCATCTATGGTACTTTGTATTTCATCTCTCTAATTTACGTGGCACATTTCCTTTCTAGTTTGTTTTGAAAAAATATTATCTTTCTTTAGTTAGAAAATTTTTAAATTTTAAAATTACATTTTACTCTTACAAAATAATTTGTAGTCACATAAATCTTTAAAATTTAATTTAGATCACAACTTTCAAAAGTCCTCATTCGTTGTTTACACTATATATTCAGTAGTATATATTGAACATACGCGTCAAAAATCTTGTCATTTTATAAAATTTTGTATCTGATTGTCAAACAGTTTCACCTATGAAGTAGTGCAATTATATTTGGGGCTCATTATTATTCTAAAATTCTAAATCATCGGCTATTTTTAGGGTAGGGGGAGAAAAGACCATGGAAAGGTCGAGCCTAAGCATAGGATGATTAGGCACAAAGAGAAACAGCATAAGGTGAAAGGGAGGGAAAATAATTGGAGGAATCCCAAAGAAGGCAAAGCACCCGGCAAAGGTTCAGAACAAAGGCAAAGAGCCAAAGGCGAAAGGAAATGATTACATGAATGAAGAAGAGGACCCACTCCACCTTTGATAAATCTTCCCCTTTCCAAGTCTCTCAATTTTATTGACTTGTATTTGGGCCCCACTTATGGCCCCCATTTTCTTTATGGATTGAATGATAAAAAAGAGCACCTCACGTGGAGTCTGAACCAAAGGCTCTGTCCAACCACAATAAAAAGTATTTTCTGAAAAGAGAAAAAAGAAAAAAAGAAAATCAAACTCAAAATCAGTAGTAATATTTCCTTTCTTTTTCTTTTGCGACACATTTCAATCAATATTTGTCAAAAAGACAATTAAGAAAGGAGCCTCCAACAAAAGCAAATAATTTCTTTTTTCTACTTTTTTTCGCTGTTTAAAGCTCACCCCTTATAATTCCCACTCATTATCGTTGATGCTTAAAGCGTTCCCTCTCTTCTCTTATCCTCTATCTCTCTCCCTTAGCCCAACCAACACATGCTACACATAGAATGCCAAAAGAAAATCCCATATATACAACAATCTGTAGATGGGAAAGAGACATATACTCATCCCAGCTAATATAAATTAAAGGGGGGAAGATAAAAGGGAACATTTTGTTTCATTTCATTCATTCTAGTGAGAGAGAGAAAGAGAAAGAAACATTACCAGACCCACAAAGAATTAAATATAGTGTCTGTCGCTATTTTCTCATAAAAAGAACTTGGCCGAGAGAGAAAAAGAAGAAGAGAAAGAGAAAGGTTTTTTAGAGCAAGTTTTTAGTCATCAATTACTTGTTGTGATCATGGATGGAGGAGGTGATGATCATCATCTCCACCAACAGCAACACCAACACCAACACCAACACCACCATCGCCCTATTGCTACTTTCCCATTCCAATTACTTGAGAAAAAAGAAGATGAAGCTTGCTCTAGTTCATCCAACGCCGCTGCAGCCTATACTTCTCTTGCCATTTCCAACACAGATAATACTCACACAAACCCTAATAATACACCTCGATCAACTACATCATCAGCTTCCACTCTCCATATCTCAGCTTCTGGCGCCGATTCATCTAAAAAGCCTCCCCCAAAACGAACCTCTACCAAAGACCGCCACACTAAGGTTTGTTGAATTTTATCTGACCATCTCATTTAAAAGTCTAACTTATCAAAGATGGAGGAAGACAGTTCTAATTAATTATTTAATTATATTATGTTGTCAACAGGTTGATGGTCGTGGTAGACGCATCCGCATGCCTGCGCTTTGTGCCGCTAGGGTTTTTCAGCTCACCCGCGAGCTAGGTCACAAGTCCGACGGCGAAACCATAGAGTGGCTACTTCAACAAGCGGAACCAGCAGTAATAGCCGCAACAGGAACCGGTACAATTCCCGCAAACTTTACGTCGCTTAATATTTCTTTACGTAGCTCAGGGTCCAGCATGTCCGTACCGTCGCAGCTACGATCCTCGTATTTCAATCCAAATTTTTCGCTTTCTCAACGACGAGGGTTATTTCCGGGAATTGGATTGTCGTCTGACACTTCAGCTACTACGTTGTTGAACTTTCAAACAAATTTAAACCCTAGTATGCAGTTGCAAACGAAGAATGAATTGCGTGACAATTCGATTGATTTAACGGAAACAAGTGCGGAGGATAATTTAAATAGGAAACGGAGATCTGATTTAGACTTGGAGCAGCAGCATCAACAGCAAATGGGAAGTTATTTGCTACAATCGAGTACTGGGACTATGCCAACAAGCCACTCTTCAATTCCGGCTAATTTTTGGATGGTAACGAATCCTATTCCTAGTAACCAAGTCATGGGAGGCGATCCAATATGGCCGTTTCCATCAGTAAGCAATTCTGGTGCTGCTGCTGCAGCTTTGTATAGAGGCACAATACCAAGTGGTTTGCAATTTATGAATTTTCCAACCCCCGTGGCGCTTTTGCCTAGTCAACAGCTCGGTGGCAATGGTGGCGGTGGTGGTGGCAGTAATAATGGGTTGGGAGAAGGGCAACTTGGCATGTTTGCTGGTCTAAATCCGTATAGGCCAGGTGGCGGTGTATCAGAATCTCAGGCGAGTGGGTCACACTCGCATCACGGCGGTGGCACCGATGATCGGCATGATACGACGAGCCACCATTCATAGCTATAGGCTGCAGATTGATCGTCAAAATCAAACTCATCCATTCTTTCCTAACTTGTGTTTTATAAGTTTGGATGATTAAACGTACACGTGAGAGGTTTGATTATTTGCTCGGAAATTCCTTATATTTTTCTTCTTATTATTCTTCTTCCTCTTCTTCCTTTTTTTTTTTTTTTTTTTTGTTGTTGTTGTTGTTGAATTTTCCTTGAAAATTCTTTTTCTTTCTTCACCTTTTTTTCGTGTGATTAATTTGCTTTCGAGTTTGAAGAGGGCAACAGTTTAACAAAGGGAGAGGGGTATTTTGTTTGTTCTGTCGAAAATCTCTGATTGTTTTTCAATTGTAGAGTATATTGTTATTCATCATCATCATTGAATGACCTTTTTTATCTTTGTTTCTCTAAAGTTACATGTATAAAATTATTAAGACTCTATCTGTTTTGGATGGATTATGTCATGTCATAAAAATTTACTCAATTACTACTCTTGCAAATTGATTAAAGTTTTTCACCTATCGAGTTCAAACGCACCCCCACTCCCTAACTCTCGCTGTGCACCTTGTTATAGAAGAAAAAAAAAAGAATTTAGCTTCTATATGTTGATAGTGTAATTTTTCACCATAAAAAATGAAATTAATATTTTAAAAATGAGACAAATCATTTGTTATAATAAGTTCAAATGCATCAATAGTCACATCATATTAATATAATTAATATAGTTTAATATATAATAGTAATTAGTTACCATTATTACTTAATAAATTAAATATATAATGCATGTCATGTCATTTTATTCTTATGTGTGATCTAATTTTGTAGATATTTTTTGTACAGCGGTATCTAACCTTATACTATGTTACAAGACCTATGACTTCAGACCTATAATGTAGCTAGGGATAGAACAGTCTAGCTAGCCCTTTAATGTTGGAGAAGTATGTGGCAAGAAATTTTATGATTCTGATCATGACTGCCATGAATCACTCTGTTTTTTCATAGTAACAAGCAGCAAAAGTGTGATGAAAGATTTTTCTTTTAGTTTGAGGAAAAAAAAAAAGTAGAGTAAATAAAAGTAGTTAAACAGAGATGGGCTGAGTAATAGGGAATTGGTGGGGGCCCATACCTTATCAGGTCCAGATGTTGGCTCAGGTGGGTGAGGCCCACATGTTGGTCATCTCCTAAACCAATGTACGATAGATATCACTGACAAACAGGTGGATCATTCCTCCTCTTCTTTGTTATAATAGTTGAGCATTGCTGGCAACCGTAAAAGATCGGTGGTGGGTTTAAATGACCCTACTGGACTTGGCCCTCTCCTTCAGTGATCTGGACCGTTCATATTTTTGTGGGCCCTCTCTTAATGGGCTCGTTGAATGATTAGTTTGAAAGAACTGTGTAGTCTCTAGAATTTAAGTTGTATCAATGTCTCCCATCATAACACCATCCCTTTCATCCCCACTCTAAGGGGGAAAAATAAACACAATAGTGTAAATGTTACCTCCTTTTTGGAGATTATGGAATACGAATAAAATAGATTCATCATCTATTAGGACTGAAGCTAAGTCTAAACTTAAAGTGTAATCGGATATATACTCCCAAGGAATTAAACTTAAGCCGTGAGATATGTCATAAAAATGTTTATTTTCAAATTATATATGAGTTGAGAATAAAGATAAAGTTAGCTAATTTAGTACTAATACTTAATACATGGTTCAAATTGGATCGAGTATAATTTTGTGTGACCTCTTGGACATCTATAGGAACAAACATCCTCTCCGTGGCTCGTGGGGATTTGCAACTATAGTGATATATCAGGTTGTCTGCGAGGATTATCTTTTTTTCCTCCCCTTTAATTCACTTTTTGATCTCTTTTGTTGAAGCTATTGCTCCTTTTGTGACTCAAAATTGTAGGTGGCGGTGCTGACCATCGAAGCAACCCCGTCTTGTCTCTGTGCGGATTGTAATTTTCATCCAAATGCGGGTATATCGCATTTCAATTTATGACTGTAAGTAGGGGTGGTAAATGGGCAAGTTGGATCGGATATGAGCGGGTCGAAGGTAATTCAAAACATAGATAAATTATCTGACCCGACCTATATTTAATACGGATAAAAAATGGGTAACCCGGCGGTTAATATGGATATTGATATTATCCATGGCTTCTTGAATATAATCACTATTGGGAGAATCCTTGTCTCCCAATCTTGAGGAACTCCCAATTTGAGGGTTTATAAATTTAAAAATTAAACTCATTAGTTATCCATTGATTATCTATTTGGTTATTCATTTTCTAAGTAGATAATATGATTCTTATCCATATTCCATCCATTTTTAAAAAATTTATTATCTAACCTATCTTTTAATAAATAATATAGGTGAATAACTATTTTCTTTCAAACTATTTTGCACCGAAGAAAAGCTTAAGATAAGTTTTCCCCTACGACTACGTGTTTCATCTGGTGTGCCATGTTCTTTTGTTTCTTAAAGTCTCTGCATAAATCAGTGCCTTTTCAAATGTGAAATAAATGAGAAAAGCCAAAGTCGCTTCTTTTGAACACATTGAAAGTGTCAGAAGAAAAAATTTAAAAAACAAACAAATAAAAGGCAGATTGATGGCTCCTTAAGGAGTTTGATTGAATCCAAAAGTTATGTGGTGGACCTTGAAGCACTAAAGAGAGTATCTGAACTGTAACAAGTTGGCATCTTTGAAGCTTAACCTTTTAGGGAAAACTTATCTGCCATGCTGCGGCCATTCATTAGGCATATGGCGTCGTGGGAAGGCTTGTTTTGGAGCAAACAGTCAATTTAACAGTACCCTTACCAAATACAGGCAACAATCTGAAGGAAATTCATACTTAGTTAGAGATGCATTAGAATTTCAGATATTACACAGATAACGGATTTACGTTATACCACTCAAACCGGAAAGAATCGTTACACTATGAGTAATGTATTTTAACATGTTGTGAAAAGGTCATCTGCTTTATTTTTTAACATGCTATAGCACATAACCTGTCTTATTTTCAAGTTACTAATATGTAATATTATTAAAAGTCACATGAACACTTGTAGTTATCTTTTAAGTGACTTGATAGTGTAAAAACTTGAGTTAAAGTTGAGCGATCATTTATGAAAAAATTTCATCTTCTTTTCGTATTGAATTTCATGAACGGACACAACTTCAATATTCAAATACTCTTAAACAGAATCGGAGCAAAGATTTAAAGTTTATGGGTTTTGAATTAACCACCGAACCTATAATTAGTCTTAGTTATTGGGTTTACATTTCAATATTTATACATACTTAATAAATTTTCTAATACAAATACAAATGTTTAAGCAAAAATATTAGGCTAGCTCCACTTCTCTTCTTAAACTTCAACTTCAACTTCAAATGCTATGTTCTTTCTACTACAACCAAGTATTTTCCAAACCCTATTAATTAATTTTTTTCGCTTTGGTAGGAAGTGCTCTGACATTGAACTGTGTTGTAACATACAAATTTTCAGTAATACAGTAGTAGGACTAGCATTTTAGCAAGTAGTAATACTTTACCTGGGAAAAGGGGCAAATTTCACTTGCGTGGAATATGACTGGAGGGGTAATTGGTTGTCACAGCCTCCATAATATCGATATAGAAATTTTGACATAGTTGTACAAAAAATAGCACATGGGTTGAAACCATAAGGTACAACAGAGTGGCCCCCTAAAGAAAATCTTGTAACCCTGGAATAGTATGATTAGACCATCCAAATAAACCATATATCCAGCAATTGTCTTCTTTTTGGAAGCTAATCCAGTTAGTCGGCAACCAAATTAGGGAGAGTGATTTTAAGTTCCTAATACTCATCAATTTTGCTAAATTTGGCCTTGTAATCTCCCTTCTTCTGTGATTCCCACTTTTCCATTATTAATGATGTTGATAGCTCACTTACTTTTGGTTTTGAGCCTTCTCCTTGGCTACAATTACTTTTTGGTTCTTTTGTTTTTTTCCGGACCAGTAGCGAAGTCGGGGTGTTAAAAATATATATTTAAAAAATAATATTTAGCTTAATTAGTTATAATTTTTTGATAAAGAATATTCAACTGACCACTTGATGTCAGAAAAGGTATTTTATCTCATTCTTTTAGCTGCAAGGGAACACAAAGAGCAAAGAAAATGTGGGTCATAAAATATACTAGCAGTAGTAGTAATCTTTCAAGTAGGAAGTAATATATATAAAACAACTGAAGAGTGTGTAAGAATGGCAGTTGAGAGTCCATGATTGTAAAAGGTACAAGACAATAGAAGATGCCATACCAGCTAGCATATTGTGCACATTAATCTCCCTACTTCTGTTTCACTTAAGGTGTCTGCCACAGAAAGCTTTTAGCTCAGACTCTTCCTTCCCCCATTAACCTTTAATGTGGGCATATTTTCTGAAAAAAACCTTACATTCAATGCTTCTTTCAATTATTACATTGTTCAGAACTTCTGTCCAAAACATTTAAAGAAATTATGTATATATTGTTCAGAACCGAGAAATTTATCACCCATAGGGACAGAGTGTCAAACTAGTTTTTTTTGGTTTCCTTTTAGTTTTGTTGCGTGCATGTACATCATTAATCAATATATACGGAAATTAAATCCCATTGTCCCAACTGAATGAAAAAGATGCTAATGTTTAAGCTGCTATCTAAGTTGAACTAGTTATGTATGAAGTTTTCCTTGTGGAGAAAAAGGGATTGCATCACATCCATCTTCTCAAATCTGGTTAGTTGTGACTTTACCTTTTTCTTCAAAAACATGTATAGAGGGTGACATGTTGGAAAATAATTTGGTAGAGCAAGACAACAAAACACTAAAACACTCACAACTCACTTTAAAAGTGGAGAAGAAATGATGTTTTTCATTCAACTTGACTTCATCTAAATGGTTAGAGTACATGGGTATTTATAGGATTCTTCCTACATGTATCTAGCCTAATCTCCATGTAAACACATTAACTAAATTCACATTAGTCTACACTAGTTCATACATCTCATAATGAAGTTCACATGCATCAAAGCACTAACTTAGTTCATGAACTAATATGAACTAATCTAAACATATTTAATATAAATGTGAACTAATGGAAACAAGTTTAATATACGATTATAATTTTTAACATCCCCTTAAACTTGTTTCATCACTCCAAGCGCCATCCTTAGCTTTTGAAAAACTTCAATCTTCAATGGCTTGGTGAAAATATCCACAATTTGATCTTGCGACTTCACATGCTCAAGCTCCACAACTTTATTAGATATGCAATCTCTAATAAAGTGATACCTCGTATCTATATGCTTGCTCCTTTCATGAAAAATCGGATTTTTGGCTAACTCGATAGCCGACTTGTTGTCAACAAAAATCTTTGTAGCATCCTTTTGTGATTGGTGAAGTTCCTCCAACAAACTTCTTAACCAAATTGCATGACAAACACATGAGCAAGCTGCAACATACTCCGCCTCACAAGTTGACAAAGTAACAATTGGTTGTTTCTTAGAATTCCATGTAAATGCAGAATTTCCAAGAAAGAAAACAAACCCAGTAGTACTTTTACGATCATCAATATCACCAGCCCAATCACTATCACAATATCCCACAAACTTAGAATCTTTAGAAGATGAATAAAGAATTCCATAATCAAGCGCATCTTTGATGTACCGAAGTATTCTTTTTGCTACCTTTAGATGGGAGGTAGTAGGAGCTTCCATAAAGCGGCTCACAAGTCCAACACCATAAAGAATATCGGGCCTTGTACATGTCAAGTACCTCAAGCTTCCAACAAGACTCTTGAAAAATGTGGGATTTACATTTTCTCCATCTCCATGCTTGGATATTTTAGCTCCACATTCAACGGGGGTGCTCACGGGATTGCAATTATCCATCTCGAACTTCTTGAGAATTTCCTTTGCATATTCTCCTTGAGAGATAAAAATCCCATCCTTCCTTTGTTGCACTTGAATGCCAAGATAGTAGGACATTAAGCCAATGTCCGTCATCTCAAATTCTCTAGCCATTGCTTCCTTGAATTCTTCAAACATCTTAGGATTATTTCCTATAAATATCAAGTCATCTACATACAAGCAAACAAGTAGAATGTCACCATTTTTAGCAATTTTTACATAAAGTGCATGTTCATGTGGACATTTTAAAAAACCATTTGCTTGAAAATATTTATCAATTCTACTATTCCAAGCCCGCGGAGCTTGCTTCAACCCATATAAAGTCTTTTTCAATTTCAAGACTTTATTTTCTTGTCCTTCAACCTTATAGCCCAAAGGTTGATCAATGTAGACTTCTTCCTCCAATACACCATGCAAAAAAGCTGACTTCACATCCATTTGATGGATTTTCCATTGATTTTGGGCGGCCAAGGCAATGACAAAGCGAATTGTTTCCAAACGAGCAACCGGTGCAAATACCTCTTCATAGTCAATACCGGCTTTTTGCTTGTATCCTTTAGCTACCAATCTTGCTTTGTACCTTTCTACTTCACCCTTGAAATTCTTCTTTAGCTTGTACACCCATTTGACTCCAATGGTGCTTTTGCCTTTTGGAATTGTGACCAACTCCCATGTTTCATTCTTTTTTATTGCCTTGATTTCTTCATCTATGGCATCTCTCCATTTGGAATTTTGGAATGCATCCTCAAAGCTCATAGGCTCACTATCCACCAATAAACAAAAGTGAGTAAAATCATATAAATCATTTCTTACCACTTCCGTGTTTTCATACAAGTCACGGAGACTTCTACTCTTGTGAGGTGCTTCACTTGAACTTGAACTTGATTCCTCCACTTCTTGATTTTGTGGCGGAGGTGTTGATAGTGGTGAGATAGGTTGCTCCACATCTTCTTCATCATCAAATAATGGTTCTTTTAGTCTTCCAATCCCAAGCACTATCTTCATCAAACTCAACATCTCTACTCAAAATGACCTTGCCATTTTTGGGGTTATACAATTTATAACCTTTAGAATTTTGATCATAACCAATAAAAACATACCTCTCACTTTTTTCATCGAGCTTGGTCCTCTTTTTATCATGTATATGTGCATATGCAATGCTTCCAAAGACTCGCAAGTGAGAAACTTTTGGCTTGAAACCACTCCATGCCTCTTGAGGTGTTTTTCCATGAACACGTTTTGTGGCAACGATTTAGTAAGTATACCGCACAAGTAACAGCTTCAGCCCAAAATTCCTTTGGCATATTTTTGCTCTTCAACATACTCCTCACCATATTAAGAATGGTCCGGTTCTTTCTTTCCACGACGCCATTTTGTTGTGGTGATCTTGGCACGGTTAAAAAATAGCGAACTCTATTTTTCTCACAAAAAACTTTGAATTCATTTGAAGTGAATTCTCCACCATTGCCCGACCAAAGTAATTTAATTTGATAGCCATTCTGTTTCTCCACCATCCTCTTGAATTTTTTAAAGGATTCAAACACCTCTGATTTTGCCTTCAAAAAATAAACCCAAGTTTTTATAGAAAAATCATCAATGAAAAGTAAAAAATAATTACTTTTACCAAGTGAAGATGGCTTAATAGGTCCGCAAATATCCATGTGAATTAACTCCAAAGGGCATCTTGCTCTTGTCAAAGACTCTTTAGGAAAGCTTTTTTCTAGCTTGCTTTCCAAAGATACATCCTTCGCAAAGTTGGTTGGGATGATTAATGCTTGGCAATCCATTCACCATGCTTTCTTTATTCATCAACCTTAAGCTATCAAAATTCAAGTGACCAAATCTCATATGCCAAAGCCAAGAGGAGTCTTTGGCACATGAAAGTAAGCATCTTGGAACATCATTTTGAAGATTTAAAATGAACATTTGATTATTAGCCATAGGAACTTTAGCTAACAATCTTCCTTTTTCATCTCTCATAAACAACTTTTTATCTTTCAAATGAATGTCATAATTTTTCTCCAAAAGTTGTCCCAAACTCAAAATGTTACTTTTCATCTCCGACACATATAAAATATTAGAAATTAATTGATGACTTCCATCATTCAAGCGAATTAAAATCGTACCTTTTCCTTTGATTTTAACACATGAAGAATCTCCAAAAATGATTGTGCCACAATTCAACTCTTCAAGTTCCACAAATAAATCCTTCTTTCCACAAATATGGCTACTTGC
The DNA here is from genome assembly GCA_002018475.1 of Nicotiana obtusifolia. Lineage (NCBI taxonomy): Eukaryota > Viridiplantae > Streptophyta > Magnoliopsida > Solanales > Solanaceae > Nicotiana > Nicotiana obtusifolia. Next base: position 132,627 of record MCJB01012385.1, read on the forward strand.
ACCGAAATCAAGGTACCATTGGTGCTTCTCGGCACTTTCTTCTCCTTTGCATGCGAGAAGCAAGGTGGTATCTTCATCTTCATTTTTTCTCTCCACGAAATTATTTTTCTCTTCAAAGTTATCTTTACATTTCCAGGAAAAATGACCAAATTTATGACAAGTATAACATTCAATATTTGATTTGTCATACCTTCCTTGATTTTGCCTCCATCCTTTCCCTCTTCCACGACCTCTTCTTGAATTAAAGTCTTGGCCTTTATTTTCTCTACTTGAAGGTAGTTGACTACCACCTCTTCCGCCTCTACCACGACCTCTTCTATTTCCACGGCCTCTTTGTTGCGAACCACGCCTTTCATTTTTCTCCTTGAAAGAAAATTTTGCTTGCAACGCTTGTTCAACCGATTCTTCTTTCGGTTTCTTCAACTTCTCTTCATGTGCTTGCAAAGAACTCGAAAGCTCGTCTATGGTCACGGTGTCCAAGTCTTTGGACTCTTCAATGGCAACAACAATAAAATCAAAATTTGAAATTAAGGATCGTAGTATTTTTGCAACGACTCTATCGTCTTTCAACTCTTCACCATATCTTTTCATTTGATTGACAATAGCCAAAACTCTTGAAATATAATCCACAACATATTCATTGTCCTTCATATGCAATGATTCAAACTCTCCTCTTAAGGTTTGGAGGCAAACTTTTTTCACTTTGTCCAAACCTTTAAAAGAAGTTTGAAGAATATCACATGCTTCCTTGGAGGTTGTTGCATTTGCAACCTTCTCGAACATCTTGTCATCCAAACCTTGATGGATGAGAGTGAGTGCCTTTTGATCCTTCTTATTTGTGGCAGCGGCATCTTCTGCTTCATCAACACCGGACTCTACCGGTTCCCAAACATCATAGGCACCAAGCAAAACCTTCATTCGAATACACCAATTTCCATAATTCTCTTTTGTAAGCATAGGAACTTGGAATGGTGTTCCGTTAAAATTCGTCATCTTTTCTCCAAGTTTGTTGTTTTCAACCACACTGAGCTCTGATACCAAATGTTGGAATATAATTTGGGAGAGCAAGACAACAAAATACTAAAACACACACAACTCACTTTAAAAGTGGAGAAGAAATGATGTTTTTCGTTCAACTTGACTTCATCCAAATGGCTAGAGTACATGGGTATTTATAGGATTCTTCCTACATGTATCTAGCCTAATCTCCATGTAAACATATTAACTAAATTCACATTAGTCTACACTAGTTCATACATCTCATAATGAAGTTCACATGCATCAAAACACTAACTTAGTTCATGAACTAATATGAACTAATCTAAACATATTTAATATAAATGTGAACTAATGGAAACAAGTTTAATATACTATTATAATTTTTAACATGACAGTCACCCATTTGGAGTTCCCAATCCATGTGGAATAAATCTGCTCCTGTTTTCCTATGACATTTGCACCATAGTTTGGATTACTACTGCGAAGGGAAGTGGCCTCGATGAGCAAGCCAGTATGTGTGTATATATAGACTTATCTTAAATTTGAAACTTAATTAATTTAAACTACTAATTTTACAATGAGAAGTTTTCATAACTTCACAAATTTTACCATGAGACGTATTTAAGCTCACAAGCTTCAAATTTTTTATAGCAACGCAAATGTCATGTCATATTTAAAATGAAACAGAAAGAGTATTTAGAATAGATCGTTAACAAGATACTATGTTGCGCAATTTTTCCGTCGTAGTGTAGACAAGCGCGCATGGGCTAACGATGGGCTGCGCTTGCTGGTTGGCTCATACTAAGTTACTGCTACTTAAAAGAGCAAAAAATATAACTAGGCAAAATTATAGAATTTTTTTTACTGATGTAGCAGCATTAGGTCTTTTACACATAAGGAAAGAAAATATTTATATTCCTAGCCAAAATTCTTTAAATATTATACCTTAAATCTGCATCTTTTATAATTTCAGTTACCTACTTCTCCTTAATTAAGATAACTAGTCTCTAGTGTCAGACAATCTTCATAGTTGTAACTGTCGTATTCCATATGCCATCTATTATTATATTGTTACAACCCGTAAAATACGTACATTTAATTAGGCCAAAGGGTAGTTTACGTAAAGGGAACCAAGAACCCGAAAAATGGTTTAAAGTTAAGAAAAAGAACAAAAGTGTCAAAATGCGGTCAAAATGCGGACCGCATAACACAAATGCGGACCACAGAAGTGACATGTCCCATCGCAGAATGGAACAGAGTGCTGGGCTAAAGTTGTGTCGAAAATGCGGTCAGTATGCGGACCGCATAACTAAAATGCGGACCGCAAATGCGACATGATCCGTCGCAGAATGGAACAGAGAACCTAGGCTGAAACCATGCCCAATATGCGACGCATATGCGGACCGCAGAACACATATGCGAACCGCAAATCTGACAACCTCCATCGCATAATGGGACAGAAACTTGGGGTGAAATCAAGGTTAGAAATGCGACCAGAATGCGATCGCATTGCTGAAAATGCGAACCGCATTCTGGCCCTTCTGCGTCGCACAGTGCAACAGATTTTTAAAGTAAGATCTGCGACCAAAATGCGAACCGCATACCCTGTCTGCGGTGGGTATGCGATCGCAGACCTGACATTTTCAGGTACGTATGCCACTTACTCCTAGGCCTATAAAAGGGACCCAAAACCTGTTCCTTCTTCATTTTTATGAAACAAATACTCAGTAGAAAGCCCTCAAACGACCCCTCTCAACGCTCTCACAACTGAACAACCAAATCCCTCTCTTCCAAATCCTAAATTGAAGAAGGGAAGCAAGAAATTGAAGAATTAAAGGAAAACCTAGCTAAGTTTCCCCCTCCTACGAACCCCATCGGAAGCAAGGACCTAGAAGTTGAGAAAATCAGAAAAGAGGGTCCAATAATTTACATGCAAGGTAAGTTACTACTCCCTTTCATGTGGTTTTCCCTTAAACATTCATGATAGGGGTTGCATGCCGGTAAGAACTTATGGAAATATGACTAGGAGCCACGAAATCGAAATAAGTGGAGTTAAACGAAATGGATCAGGGCTATTAAGGGTTGTAATTGATTTGCATGTGCTGTAAATACGTCAATGAAGTAGGGGATGAAGGGTGTAGAGAACACCACATGAATTTAGGAGATTTTGGTTAAGTAATAACCATGATGCGTAGTGAGTAACAATTGAACTGTTCTTCAACTGTAGATTAAAGAACTGTAGCAATTTCGTAGCTTGAGAGCTGGTGCTATACATACCAGGTATGTAAGACTATACCGTTCTTTCTTTTGCACGATTCCTATTGAATACAATGCCTCGAATGAGCCCCAAAGAACATTCTATTCTTAGAAGCTAGTATTGCTTATGTTGTGTTTCCCTCTATGGAATGATTATTCTTGCTTCGTGGTAACAATGTTGACGGAAGTCTTTGAGTCCCATAATTATATTGTTAAAAAGGTATTCTTAATTTCATGAGAAAGAAGGGGTGATAATTATAACAAGTCAAGAACTCAAGTCATAAATAAATTCGCAATGCATGACGTGCATCATATATATATATATATATATATATATGTGTGTGTGTGTGTGTGTGTGTGTGTGTGTATTTATTTTACTCTACCGAGCCGCGCTATAGTCGGCCGAGTACGACACCTATTGTGCAACCACTGATCAGTTGGGTCATGACCGAGCTTAATAATGGCCGGGTAGTTATGACCGAGCCTAATAATGGCCGGGTAGTTATGACCGAGTCCAGAAATGGCCGGGTATGATTATGAGCCCATGGAGGCATGTGTGTGATTGTATGAGGTAACGGTTATGTAAACGATTTCGGTAACATTAAATGTATATGAAAATGACAAGCCCACAGTGGCGCAGATAGTGGGTTAAGGTAACTATTACGTAACGCACCCGGTGATGTGAATGTATTTGAAAATGGCAAACTCGCAAAGGTAATAGTATAATGCTGTAATGACGGAAATAGGCATATAACAACGACGAAATGGAAGCATGTGATTAGACATAAATATTACTACGTGTTATGGTTAGCCGCCCTCAGAGGCAATTCCTTTGTTACGAGTTATATGTTTCTATCCTGATGTCTATATTACTGTTCATATATTGTGTTTCATGTCTTACATACTCAGTACATTTTCCGTACTGACGTCCTTTATCTTGTGGACGCTACATATCGTGCTGCAGGTCCTAATAGATTGACAGACGGAGCTCCCCCACCGCAGTAGGCCACCAGTTCAGCAGATATTGGCAAGACTCATCCTTCGGGCTTGCTACATTTTGGTATGCATTTGTATAGACATCTTGGGGCGAGTCGGGGCCCTGTTCCGACTTAGGATGTTTAATGTCTGTTCTAATAGAGGCTCAATAGACAATACCAGTGGTGTATAGACAGTGATTGGCTATGTATAAATAGGTGTCAAGGTGTATCTATGTTTTGTAAATCTTATGCCTAAACACAGTGACACGTTTCCATGGATGTGTGTATGTGTGTATGTGTACGAAGCGTGACCCCAATGAGAGGTCCAATTAAATGATCTTTTTGTTTGAAATAATAAGATAGCTGAAATGAAAGGTTCGCCGGTACTCTGCGAGCAGGGTCCGGTGCCCGTGTCGCGGGCCCGCAGGCGGGGCGTGACATATATAAAGAGATGAGAAGCAACTAATAGGAAGCAAACAACTAAAATATCTTGTATACTTCTTAGTGCCATGAAATATCTCGTAAATAGAAATTATTTCATGTATAATTACACGTGATGTATAACATGTATAAATTATACTCTAAATAATTCGACTATCTTGATGGTATAACAGCTCTAGACGTAGTATAACATGTATCTTTTTAGTATAAATCATGTATAATTTATCATATCATTGTACATCACGTGTAATTATACATGAAATAATTTCTTTTTAATATTGTTGAATGATTGAGAGAAATATACATTCCTAATTGATTGCATATTGTGATAGGTTGAGTGATTGGAGAAAATAAGATGAGAGAAGGAGATAATACAAAGAGAGAGGAGATCTAATTTCTTTTGACGATGAGAGAGTGTGAAATTGAAATTCCAATGATCCCATGATTTGTGCATTTTTTCATGGTCATTAATTATTTGCTTATCTTTAAGATATGCTCTAAATGTAAAAAAAAAAAAAAAAAAATCTCCCGTGTAAAAAATAAAAATTGCTAATATTTTCTTAAATATATTTTAAAAATTGCTCAGCCATGTATATTTCGCTACTTAAAATGCAGAAGTCTCAAATGAAATGTTCATTTATGGGCTTTAGCCCAGTTTTGCTACAGATAGGACGGCCCGTAGAAATTGAAAGAAAAACTTGTAGAAAAAATTTTCTGTGTATATTGAATGAATTGTAATATGTACAGTGCACGTATATAAACAAGAAAGAATGGAATTTATGTATTACTAACCTATCCACTTGTTTCCTATTCTATTTGTTCTCTTATAACAAACTAACAGATATGGAATAAATATTTACTGCTGATAAAACCTATTCAATACAACTCTATTAAACAGGACCAAAACTTATAGTACCCAATTGGTATATCTGAAGCTTTGGGCCCAATTAGTGTAGTCAAAATATCTCCCTTTACGTTCGTTCATGCAAGACGTAATTTTTAGCGATATGAATCGCTGCTTAACAGTCGGAATAAAGTGTTATAGGTAAAGAAATGGGGAGAGACAGATCTTCAACCATGTCAATTCTGCTACTACACGCCACATATAACGGTATTCCGCTTCTGCAGAGCTGATAGATATGGAAGTTTGCTTCTTCGATTTTCATGAAATTGGACAACCTCCAAGGGAAATGAAGAAATCACTCATTGATTTCCTTGTTTCTTGACAAGTTCCCGAATTTGAGTCGCAAAAAGCGATGAGTTAAAACGACGGGGAAGCTGTCATGAAAAGCCCCAAACATGGGTCTTTCAACAGATATCGTAGGACGGGAAGAGCAACATGCAAAATGGGACTTTCTTGGATCCTGTATATATTGACTCAAATGTTGTACTGCAAAGCAAAGATCCGGTCGGGTATGAGTCAGGTAGTTCAATTTACCCAAAAGATGACGATACAAAGTTGGAGAAGAAATGGACTTCCCTGTTTTGGCAAACAATTTGATAGTGGGATCAAAGGGAGAGGAAACAAAGGAGAAATACAGTTAATCAAATTCCTTTAGCAAATTCATAGTGAATTTCCTTTGACAAAGAATCAATCCGGTTGCCTCACGAAGAACTTTCATGCCAAGGAAAAAGTGTAGGTCCCCGAGATCCTTTATTCTGGACTCTTGATCTAGAAATATCTTTAATGCATGTAAATCATCCATGTCATTTCCTATCAATAGAATGTCGTCTACATACATAGCAACAATAGATATAGAGGATTCCGACTTTTTAAAAATAAAGAATAATCATTCAACGAATGAGAAAATCCCTTG